>FIZR01021561.1:47030-105310 GCA_900060175.1 Ferrisia virgata | reverse complement strand
TTTTTTTTTTTTTTTTTTTTTTTTTTTTTTTTTTTTTTTTTTTTTTTTTTTCGTAATACAAGTGGGTGTGGTGTATTCTTATCGCTTCAAAACTTCTGTACGAGTTGACTGCTTCTAGTTTTGTTTCAAGGCCGAACACTTCTTGATAGACTTATACAGTATACATGTATCTTTGTATTCAGACCTTTGACTGTTGCCGAAGACCAACATATTGGTTTTGTAGAAGTCGAACACAGTGATGCACAATGTACCTAGCTACTACCTACATACTTACACACTCGTAAAAAAGTTTTTAAAAAGCTTCATGTGAGGTGTGTGATAATGTGTACGCAGTATGTACGGGGACATTGTTTTTTTACAATTGAGTTATGTGTAATTTGTGATTATAACAAATTTCTTTAAAAATATTTTAAAATAGAAAATTCTATTCGATATTGAAAAGTACTTATTAAAAAATTATCGTTTCACACGAAAATAAATGGAAAAAAATGCGAGACGTTTTTTTTCTAAAAATTTCCTTATTACCTACTTTTCAGATGTTCACCTGATTTACGTTGAATTTTTTCCTCAATTTTTACGATATCAGTTTAACGGAATATATCACTAAAACAGATAGATACCTCACATTGGCTAAAATTCATGGTAAAACAAAAAAAATAAAAAAACTGATCTCGTGATATATCATAATTAAGTGACTTGAAAAAAGCGTTACTTCCTAATCAGTAGTAAGGATAGAGGACGAGGGGGCAAATGGAGCTAAAAAGCCGACACCACCGAAAATCACATCTAAGACTTATACGAAATCTAAATATGAAATTTCAATTTCCTAGTCCAATTTTATGGGGAGTTATGCGAGCAACAAACTTAAACAATAAGAAAAATCTACCAAAAAATAACATTTTTGGGGCTGTGAGGGGATGCAATGAGGATGAAAAGTCGAGACCTCCAAGAGGCACATCCAGGGTCCTTGCTAAATGTACATATCAAATTTCAACTTCCTGGCTCATTTTGAAGGGGAGTTACGCGAGCAATATAAGAAAACCATACTTCGTAGCTCAATTCGGAGGGGAGATAGGGGGGAATAGCCTTTTTTCAAGGGCAAAAACGAGGAAAACTCTCTCACATCTCCGCTCTTTGTTGATGTGGGAGGCTTTTTCTTGGATGTGCAATATAACTTTGTATTGCCTATCGGTTTGCTCAAAAAATAACAATATTTGCGATTTTAGCCTCTCAGCAACCCCTCTCCAAATTTGGATACAACTGAATTTTCACCCAAAGTCACCCTCACTTTGAAATATCAAATCCGCCGCTAATCCAACCCCACTGCCCAAATTTGAATGATTTTGATCAATATCAAATTGGTCGAATAATTATTTATTTTCGGGAAAAAAATAAAAATAAAAATGAAAATTTGACATGGCCAAAAATGGTCGTGATGGTCTTCTAGGGCCCCAAAACGCCCCCCCCCCCACCCATCCACCGTTGGTCAACAGATCGTAATAGCCTGGTTTTCATCGACAATGTGATATAGAAAATAAGGCCAAAAACAACACTTTTCCAGAATAATCGTTTTATATTGGTTATTTTGTATGAATTTCCTTTCTAAATACGTTTTAGAAAAACGGATTTGAAATGATGTCCAAATGAAGAGTTAAGACCCCCTTCTGAAGCTACGTCATGCCATTAGTTATCCAAGTCAATCGGGTGTTAAGAAAAACCAAGGTATTTCGGATTATAGATCCACTTTGGATGCCATGGAGAGTACCAACAAAATCTGTTTCGAAGTCCTAGGAAACCAGTGAGACCTTTTTCCGGCTTATTAGGTATTCATCCCTGCTCCCCTCAACATCAATTAATCACTCACCAGTATACTGACCAAAATATCTCAAATTTAAGCAGTGAACATTGAATGGTGGGATGCTGAAAGGTTAAGATTGCAAAAACTGCTCGTTTTCCGCAAACTAATCGATAGAGAAGAGTCAAAAGTTATGTAGCATATTCAACAATTAGCCTCCTAGGTTAATTATTAAGAAGGGAGATGTAAGGGATTTTCTATTTTTTTTTATCTTGAAAAATTATAGTTCCAGGCATATCTTTGCTCTGAATTCAGCTGATGGATTGAAGTTTGGCATATAAATTTAGTAGAGGCCCTACCTATGTTTTTAAGGAGTTTGGAATTTTTAGGCTTTTTCACCTACTCGTACTCATGGTCGAGAAAAAATAGTTTTTGGTGTGATTTTGTTTTTTTTACTGTTTTTTGAGTTCTTCCCTGATAAATCTTTCTCCCTTCCAAATTGAGCTGAGGAGTTGGAATTTGGAATGTTGCTTTGGAAGCGGTCCTAGATGTATTTTTTGGGGTGGTTTTAATTATTCATCACCAAAACTTATAAAAAATGATGAAAAGAGACCTTACTGGTGTATGATAAATGAACCTATTATGAGTTACGTATGTTTTATATTTTGAAAATGTGACCGGAAATTAATTAATTTTTTGCTCGCTTTCTTCAAGCATTCTTCTGTAAATGTTCTTCGTATACTTAGGTATTTATTTCTACAGAAAAAAATTATCCTATCTAAACTTCACTATACCTGAGAGGAAATGGTACACTTTTCTTGCAACTGATCATCCTTCTTTCTGATAAAGTTCTAATATAAGTGTAAATTGAGTAAGATTATCAAAATGAGATAAGTACCTACTTATCTATTCAGGCTCGTTGAATGAAGTTTCAAATAAGATGACGAACAATCCGGATTGATAAAACCTGACATGTCAGGTTGCAATTTTAAAGTTTTTTTTGTGACACCATAAACAGCCAGAAAAGAATAATTTAAATGTGAATATGGGCATATAATTTTGAAAATTTATTTTCACAATTTCTGATTATGTAGTGAGCTTTCTTTCATTATTTATTTATTTACTTATTTATACTGGTCGTGTGTAATTTCCAAGACTATTACGCCCAGTGGAGGGGGGTTTGAATCTGATTCGCTAACTTGAGTTCTTTTATTAAATTTTCAAATTCTGATTGCTGAAACGGAATTAATTTAAACAATGTTGTGATATAAAGAAATTAACCGGCATTAGTCAGAAATCTACAGATTTTCCAATTAGAAAATAGGTGTAAAGCTCTCTCGAGATACCTACTTACAAAAATACGTCAACTTTTTAACTACCTACATTTTTTCAATGAAGCTCTGAAGAACTGTTCTGGCTTTTCCTGATACTCCCCTCTCGACGTTACTTATTGAAATAGAAAATTTTATCTGATGTATAAAGTTCTTTAGGGTACTTTTATGATATACAGTTTTATATCAATGATATTCGATATTCATAAGCATAGATATAGCCTAAATACGTACATATACCTAGATACCTACTTGATTGTAAATTAACGATTCGGTTGTTTTTTTATATTTCAGGTAGAAACGTACCTCCGAAATAGTACACCCTTCAAACAGCCCAGACAAAAGACGAAGTTCACGAAATAATTGATTTTTTTTCACTCATGGCGTGTAGAAAATATCAGACTTCATGAATCAACAAAGTTGTTCCAGTTATTCGTCTTTGCAAGGCTTAGAAGCGGCCAAAGCGCTAATTGAAAGGTCGTCCGGTGACCGCATCTACCACCCAACAAATACCAATGACGATGGCCGAAGCTCAAGTAGACTCATCAACGGACAGTACATTATTACAGCGCGGTCCGTACAAGATACGTAATAGCCAATTTCTAATTATAAATAATCGCAGTCGCGGCTTAAAACAAAGAAAACGCAAACGTCTGAATCAAGTCGTCGACAAGCTTAATACGCAGGTGACCAGTGCCGAATTGGCTTTATTCAATAACAACTTCAAGCACTTCAATAACAATAACAACAAATTCATTAATAACGAATGCGATAGTGAAAATGAGACGCATCCGGAAGTGAAGGCGTCCAAACACATGTTAAGTGGTTCCCAGCAGCAGCAAACGGAAAATACGGAGGAGTCCAGAAAAGAAATGGCGCCACTAGTTGGCCAAGTATTTCGTTTCGATAGTACCGATCAAGAAAGATTGGCCAGGTACGGCACACCCTCGGTGGAAGACGAAATAGAAGATGTATTTAGTCAATCGTCTTCGTCGAATAAATCGCCGCACAGTTCGAACGCCGATTCGCCAAAGATCAATCTCAGCCCGTTGCAAATACGAGAACACGAAGACCTATGTAATTCTAAAATACGTATTAAAAAGTTGAGCGAAATTTCGGAAAAAGACGATCCTAAAAAGGCATTCAGCGGTTGCGCTTGTATTCAATGTAATTCGAAGTACAGCGTGCCGCATCATCCGCATTTCTATCCGGTCTCGCCGGTATCACCTTTAACGCCTATATCTCCGATTGCTGCGCCGGTCTACAGTTTCGAACATTATTTGCATACGAAATATTTGCCGGAATTCTTTCGCAGACGTAGCCATTCGGACTCGGATCTGCCGCTATGGCTGGAGGCTGCGAAAACCGAAAGAGACGCGTCGGAAAAGCAACGTCATCACGGACGCAGGCCAATATCGGAACCGCAAACGTATACGTTGCAAAAGCAACGCATCAAAACGGAACACCCTTCTCCGCAGGAATCTCCGCTAGATCTATCGACGAAGGGCGCCAGGGATCGAGCGCACAGCATACCCAGCGCCGAATTGGTCGCTAATCCGTTCGAAACATTGCTAAATCTACCTCAGCTGAATATCATACCTTCACAGTTCCTACCTCCGAAAGGAACGTTTTCCGTTCCTGTGGTGAAGGGCGACGTTGCCTCACCTACTACCAAAGAATCGGTGGCCGTTAGGTATAACCTAGAGGTGTCTCCGGTTGTCGAGGAAATGCCTCCCGGCTCGGATGTCGCCTACGTTTGTCCGGTCTGCGGCCAAATGTTCAGCCTACACGATCGTCTTGCCAAGCACATGGCGTCCCGTCACAAAAGCCGCACTCAATCCAGCGATTCGTCAACCAAAGCGTATTTATGCGAAGTGTGCAATCGATCGTTTGCCCGCAGCGATATGCTGACGCGACACATGCGTCTGCACACCGGCGTTAAACCCTACACGTGCAAGGTATGCGGTCAAGTTTTCTCTAGATCTGATCACCTGTCCACCCACCAGCGAACGCATACCGGAGAAAAACCCTACAAGTGTCCGCAGTGCCCGTATGCGGCTTGCCGTCGTGATATGATCACCAGGCATATGCGAACGCATACCCGTTACGATGCCAATACCATTACTTCCGAGCATTCGGAGGAATCTACAGTTCCTGATTCTCCGCATTCGTCTTCGTCTAGAGTACAGTCGCCATCTACTTCGTCGCCGATGGAAATCACCACCTCGGACCAAGATAAAACTGTCGACTCCTAATGCAACGATTTTGAATTGGCTTTATTTTTATAACGTTTCTATGTTCCTTTATTAATTTATTTATGATTTTCTTCGCTGTTTTTGTTTATCTTTTTTCTTTTTCTTTTTTTTTTCATTTTTCATTTTTATTTCATTTTTTTTTTTTTTTTTTCATGTAACGATGAAATCGAATTCTTCGATAATATTTTTTCTACGCTACGATAGTATTTTAGTTTATCATTGGTGGTTATATTTTTGTATAGTTATGTCTGTGTTTATGTGTGCGTGTGTGTGTGCGCGTGTGTGTAATTATGTTTCTTTTTTTTCTATCGAAAACTCAACTATGTGTACGCTTCAATGTTCTAATGTATTAGATTATTAATAATAATATTTCTACCCACGTGTAATGGTCGTGTATGTATAGGTCTTTAAAGTCTTTGTAAACCTATAACGATGATTTAAAAAAAAAAAAAAAAAACATCACCGTGGGAATTTTTTATTGAGTGTTTGTATTTGTAAAAAAAAAAAAACTAGGATCAATATGAAACCTTGAGACTAATTTTTATGCTAGTCTTTTGCATTTTTTTTTTTTTTTTTTTTTTTTTTTTTTTTTTTTTTTTTTTCATTAAAATCATCTACGTATGTTGAAAATATCTATCGTTATGTAAAGGTGGTTTCTAATTTCCATCACATATCAAGCACCATTTAGAATCAATCACCACATCAATCGATCAATTTTTTCGAATATACTTATCATCTTTTTTTCGATATTCCACTAATATAAAATATTGAATTATTATTCGAATAATGCATACCTACATTGAAATTAAATTCAATTTTACCAATTAACGTATCGTTGAAAATATACGGACCTATATTTCGGTTAATTAATATTTTACGTAATCTATTTTGCTCGACTCTACTTATGTATCTGTGATGAGAGGGACATTTTCTATTTTATATTTACATGTAAAACAAAAGAGTGATTATCATTTTTTCCCTACGAATTTACAAATTTTTCATATTTGTATCATTTTGAAAATTTATTTCTCGAGGTTTTTATTTTATTTTTTCTACAGTTTTCTATACATTTTCGTTATTTATATGAAATTCATTTATCGATGAAAGAAAATATGTCGACGAATTCGAATGGTTTATTTGTTGAATTGAAAGTAGCGGGGCCAATAGGGTCAAGTTTGAATTTTCAAATTTTATAAAGTATACAGCTGAAAGAAAGTCAACCAAATGCAGAATTTTTTCAAATATATATTTAATTCTTTTTTTGTTGGAATATTATCGTTGAAAAAAATTTCATATTGCGTTAGCTTAAACACTCCGAGTATTACTGCTTGATAAGCTCTTTAGTTTATGGTACCTAGTGCATAGGTAGTACTTTTTCCTATCCAATAATATTTTTTGAAAAATATATTTTTTTCCATGAAAATGAATATTTCTTCTCGTTATCGGATAGCGAACGAAATTTCCATTTTTTTAGGGTAATCTTTTCTGATTACATTTAAAAGAAAAAAAAACACTGTACGCATTCTTAGGTCCGTTATCATTGAAAAAAAAAAAAAACTTCTTTACAGTTAACTATTCAATTCGAAACTTCACGTCACTAAATGAAACCAGAAATATTGTAGCAATGTAAATATTTTTTATTGTACCTTTACTTCGTGTAAATTTGTATATTTTGTACAAAAGATGTTAATTTATTTAACTTATTTTTGTTTTTATTGTTTTTTTTTTTATTTTGTTTTAAAAAAACGTTTAAATCTATGAAAACCAAAAACCTTAAATGCATTTACAGAAATATCTATTAAAAAATAGTATCTCCGCACAATAAGTATAGTTCACGATAACTTTCGTAATTCTGTCTTTCAAATACCTACGTACGATTTTGAACTTCTTCGAAAAACGAACAATCAAGAAAACGATCAAGATTTGTCGGTAAAATAAAAATTCCTAATGTTTTTATTTTGTACATACTTTGTGGGATTTTCACGTTGAAGTATTTTTTTTTTTCATTTTGTTTTTTATTTTCAAGTTCGTTGAATAACGACGATAAATATTATTTCGAAATCTGTGTCTGTTATTTTTATGTTTGTACCTACTTTATGTGATCTTTCGTGTTTATAATTTGCTCAACTGATGTCTCTATACCTATTTGTATGTTTGTAAATGTTTTGAGCTTTAAATGTTTTTAAAACGTGTATTTTTATTTTTCCAATGGAAATACATATTTTAAATATACGGTGTCGATATTTGTGTTATTTTTCGAGTTTATTTTGTCCATTTGCATAGAATCTTAGTCTACTTGTCTTAATCTCAAACTGATTTATCGTGAAAGAAATAAGAGTACTTGTGTGTTCCTCAAATGTAAGTTATTGCTTTAGTCAATTAAAATTATTGAATTTTTTTCTTCGGCTATTCTTAACAATAGTCAACTTGGAAATTTTGAAAATTATCAAAATCCAATAATTTTCCTCTTGCCTTTCGACACGTATATTTAATGGATACCCTAGACATACCTTTTCTTGGTTTCGACTTTTAAGTTCCATTGTACACCCTGCAGCCCGCCAAAATGGTTTGGTAAGTAGATTTTGCAAAGGATCGTAGATGCGTCTGTTGGAGATTCCAAATCATTCATTCCACAATATACCTTTATCTGTAAAACTGATGAAAAGCTACATCTGCCTTTTATGGCCGATGAGGGTGTTTGCGGAATAAGAACAAAATCCATTTTACGGTCCTAGAAGACCATTAAGATCATTTTTGGTTGTGTCAGATCATAAGCGTCACCACATGGTGTGCCATGTGTGCCTAGGCACCTCTTTTTTTCAGAATTTTTTCTCTCCCAATGCTTCAAAAATTTAAACCAAATTTCTCATTTTCCAAAAAGAATATTTCAATAAAATTCTGTGTAAAGTCAAAAAGGTAAACTTCACTCGAGAGGCAACTTAAAAAAAATTAAACTTTCCGAAAAAATTAAGCTATCAAGACCAAAAATTTGTGCGAATTACTCAATTTCCGAAAGTACAGTTTTTGGTGATTAAAAATATCAATTTTTTCAAAATGTTTACAAATTTTTAGGAAATGCAACAACGTCTGCCCCCTCCGGAACAATTCTGCCCATAGGACTTTTTAGTTTTTATATAAATGTTTTGAATTGCCATATAAAACGAATAAAATATTGAGGGGGAAGGGGAAAGGAGAAAAATGGCCTTGAGGTGCAACTAGTCTCAGACCTCACGTATTTTTTTTTTATCTGAGATACAAGACACACATGAGGTTTTAGCAGATCTGAGGACGCTGAGTGTCAGATCTTTATTTTTATTTCTTCCCTCAAACACTAAAATCATTTACTCTGCTCGATACTGACCAAAATTGCTCAAATTTGGTCAATGGGCTCAGTTTTTCGGCGGATTAAATATAACTGAGCGGGGAACACCTTGAGTAGAAATTCAGTTATGCTCAAGTTTGGAGTGGTGGGGGTGGGGGTGGGGGTGCTGAGGGACCAAAATCTAAAAAATTGTTCCTTTTTAAGCCAATTGATAGAGAATGCAAAGTTGTGCAATACACCTAAAAATCAGCTATCTGGGTCAATTTGGAGGGGATACATGTCCGTTTTCCTTTCTTGGACTTGAAAATAGGCTATTCCTCCCCTATCTTCCCCACCAAATCATACTACGAAGTTGAAATTTGCTATGTAGGTACATTTAGTATAAGTTTCAGATGGGTTTTTTGAAGGTTTCGAGTTTTCGGCCTCATTGCCCTCCTTACAGCCCCAAAAATGTGTTTTTTAGGGGGTTTTGTTTCATATCTCACTCCCTACCTTCCCCAATTCAGCTATGAAGTTGAAATTTGGAAAGTAGATTTAGTATGGATCCTAAACATGCCTTTTGGTGGCGTTGATTTTGTAGCCTCATTGCACCCTCCTATCATATAATTATTTTCCTTATCGTCTGTAGTAATCAGTAGTGCACCCAAGGGTACCAGCAGCTTTAAAATTTGAATTGTTATAAAACTTTTAAAAATTGAAATCCAAATTCTGAGACTTACTCTTTAAAGGCTAAAAATCCGATTTTTTTCAAATTTAGCTCCTGTTTCGCTCGGATCAAAATGTGAACCCGTCTTGAAGAATTCTTGGCTGCTGGCCCTATTTTTAAACAAACAGAAAGGGTAAGATTTTTTGCGTAGAGTATTTCAAGTTTTGTCCTTTTGTCCTTCGTTTGGAAAATTTCTAGATGCGCCTAGGCAAGCAATACTTATCTATAATTTCACGGTATGAATTTTGAATAGCAACTCATCAACCCTGTCTACAAAAACCTAAATTTAACTTTCCTCGTCTGAGAGTAAAACAAATGTGGGTACCTCTACCTATATCTGTTTGTATGTAGGTAGAACCATAGATTAACCTGGTAGAACTGTTTACATCGTCGTCGAACCACCGAGCATCGAACACCGAACGATGAGAGATAGGTAGATATACTTAATTACCTACACGTGTAAAATCGCATATGAAGGTTTTTCCCATTCGGGGATATTGAAATTATCAATATTTACATAATGACGTCGTGAATAATTTTATTATAAAATTGCAAATTTTTGCAAATGAAAGAACTATCAACAGATAACTTGGGAATCACTTCACTTTATAATTACTCGCATTCGCTGAAAAACGAGTTTTTATTTTTTGCATTTTTTTTTTTCTTTCTTCTGTTGTTAAAACTTGTTACGAGCATAATATCAATAAATAAAAGGTTTTATCGTATTCTTGATCGATCATTATGATACAGTACCAATTGACTAACACCCCCATCGGCTGAACAAGTCCTTCATTATACCGTTACTTTAGTCCTATGATTACGATTTAATATTTTTTTGTAGTTTTTTTTTTTTCCACTTCGACCCGGTACAGCTTGTTGATTAATATGTACCCAGGGTACCAATGTACAGATGTTATAGCAACGAAATCTAATTGTTACAGGTATCAAGTAGTAGGTACTTGGTAAGTACCTCTACCTATACATATGTAGCAATTTACCAGGTTGAAATGTTGATACAGGTACTTAATTTTAACACTTTTCAATAGCATCATGAAAATTCAAATCAAGAAGAATAAAGTTCCATCTTAGGTATTAATCATTGGTACCTATCTAATTCATTAATATATATTTCGTTAATTAATATCTCAAGCAAGATACGGAGCAATTACACGAAAATTGTCAGTTTTCATATTTAAAAAAAAAAAAAAAAAAAAAGTGGTTACACCAATAGTAAAGGTACCTACGTTAACTACGCGTTAAAAAAAAATAATGCAATAAAAATTCTGTAACAGTTCCTTTATTCTATTCCGGTAGACGTTAGACACGCTATATTTTTATAGTTTATTATGATTATAAATGATTTAACAGCCTTCTTAATAGTGAACCTGAGGAAAAAAGTGATCTGCGATAGCGAGTAAGGTGGGAGCTGCCATGAAGATTGCCTACAGTTTAGGGCCTTCCGCCAGTACGAGCGCCGCTACGCCCCTTTGGCTACCAGAGCCTCTACCTTTGTGACTACCAGAGAGACCCAGTCCAGTAAAAGCGGCTGCCATATCTATTATAATTATCAAACAAAGTACACGCAATCACTGCCCTAAAGGTTCTCATGCAAATTAACAAGCCACACCTGCTTGAAATTTTTACCTCTCCGTTCCATCTGGATAACAGGAATCAAACCGATTCTTTTTTAAGCCGCTGATTTTCAGAAGATATGTATTGATAATCCGCGTAGGGTGGTTAAAATTTACTTAATGCACATTGCGCATTTAAATTAATATACGTGCTTAATGAATTATTTTCCATAGCTTTAGGAATTCGTATTAGGTATACGTACCTATACTAAATACGTTCAGTAGGTATATAAGTACCTATTTATTTAGCTTTGTAATATTGATTTGGGTGAATGTATCTATGTGTGCGTGTATTCAAATAAGTAGGTACTTGTTCTTTTAGTTTAGGTTTAAAGGAGTTGTATGTGTAGAACTGTCTAGGAAAAGGTATACTACTTAAAATACACGTTGAATCGTTAGGTGTCTAATTAAAAATTAATTTTAATCTATTTGGGTGTATTCTTCGATCGTTAACACGGTTCACTGCGAGTAGCATCTTTCAATGATATGATTAATAAAAAGAAAAAAAGAAAACATCACTCACAAAAATATTTACCATCTTTTTATTTGGACTGCGAGTAAGATAATATACTTATACGTGTATTTCGTATAAATCTCGATTTGCTTTATAACCACATCAATTGCAATCATAATCTACTAGATACACTAGAAAAAATATCTCAATTGCCCAAACACGCCTGTTCGTTGTACCAACGCAGCGCTTGAGAACCCTATAATTCACACGTCTGTTATTTGAATCGTCTACGGGCTTTTTTTTTTTTTATTCAATTCCTCGCCATAGCGTGTAAGTTAAGAAAAAATATTTGATTGACAAATGCCCCATAGTTATCGAGAAATTCGGGTCAATCTCGCTGTAGATTTATGGAAATCAGATTGAAGGTGATTTATGATATGTTGTCCGTCAAAAAATCTATTCACGAACATTACCGCAGGAGGACGAAAAAAAAAAGAGAAGAATAAATTACTTACCTGAACTGTTATTAGCTCACTGATATAGCATGATCTACGCACTTACTTTTAGGTAAAATTATTTAAATCTGTAAACTTTACAGACTTTAGACATATTTGAAATTTAAATCAGCAATTTTATTTAATTTTTTCCACCATCTTTTTGTAAACTAGGTTATCAGCTTTTTGAGTAACTAGGTATATACTGTCGGAGGTGTTACAGGCATTTCAAAAATTGTATATATAGGTAGTATACACTTATTCGTTCGATAAAAAAAAAGCATTGTCACCACGTTGTCGTGGTGTTAGAAAACATTTCTTAATCGCGGTGCCAAATTCCAATCAAAGTTGATGAATGACTCTATCGTGAATCCAAAACTACTCAACGTATAGAAAAAAAAGTTTCATCTGAGAAAAAAAATAGATCTACTATATTTAGAAAGCAGGAACCACCAGTGATAATTGTAATACTGTCGCTGAAAGAATTAGTGCTACCGCATAGGTCATTCAGATTTCCATCATGATTAGGTACCTACTATTTAACTATTTCTATAAATAATTGCAATCTAATTATATCGATTCGGTTAAAGTATTCTGTGTATTTCTCTTTGTGGTCCATCTTTATTCTAAAATAAAGCGCAGAAGTATTTACAACTATAAGTTTCATAAGTATCTACACGAGGCATGCATGTACGCGTAGACTTTCCCGATTCAAATCTATAAATAAATATCATTAGGATATAGCTTCTTTAACCGATTTTTTTATTTCGGTAAGGTCCAGAGGTGTACGGTATACAAAAGAGAGGAGCGGGATTTTATTCCAAAGCAGAGAGTTAGAAGGGCACAAAGGGGATCACGAGATTAATTTAACTTTTCCGGAGGTGTTTTATACGGGGGAGGGAGGGGGGCTTAATTCCTCCTAGTAATGAAGGCAGTATATTTTTGAAAAAATTACTCTTTCCAGCATTGAAAAGAGTATTATTTAAAATTTCATGAAAAATTAAGTTTTCGATAGCTTTGATACTAAACCCGAGGTCGATCCTTATACATAAAACAGAAAATTTTAGGAGTTACAAAGAGGGCTAGAATTTTTTGGAAAGGCTTCGCCCTTCTCGCGGTAACGGTTTTACCTATTTTGCGGCTGGAGGCACAAAAGTTCTATCTTGAAACGAAGCACTCAACATTTTTTTGAAGTGGGCTAGAATTTGAAAAAAAAATAAGATACGAAAACGTTATGCTACAATTCGCCATTTTCTCAATCCTGTCTCGTTCTTGTCTCATTCTTGTCTTGTTTAGGTTATTTTCTCAGTCTTGTCTCGTTCTTGTCTCATTTAGGTCATTTCTCAATCTTGTCTCGTTCTTACCTCATTCTTTTCTTGTTTACATTTTCTTATTCTTGTCTCATCCTTTTCTTGTTCTAGTTTCATTTACATGATTTTCTTAGTCTTGTTTCATTGTTATCTTGTTCTTGTTTCGTTCTTATCTCATTCTTGTCTCGTTTAAGTCATTTTTTCAATTTTGTGTTGTTAATACCTGGTTCTTGTCTTGTTCATATCATTTTCTCAGTCTTTTCTTGTTCTTGTCTCATTTAAGTCATTTTCTCAGTCTTGCCTCATTCTTGTTTTGTTTATGCCATTTTCTCAATCTTGTCTCATTCTTATCTCGTTCTTATCTTGTTTACAGAATTTTCTCAGTCTTGTCTCGTTGTTATCTTCTTCATGTCTCATTTACATCATGTTCTCAGTTATACCTTGTCCTTGTTCTTGATTTGTCTAGTTCTGGTATTACTTGGATCCTTTTCTGAGAAGTTGAACTCAAGGCATGAGACTGAAACGCAAAGATTGGAATGAAGCGATTTTGAAAGGAGAGAAACAGATCGAAACAGATCGAAACAGATCTCTTTATAATGAAAAAGGAGAGAGAAACATATGGAACGAAACAAGAATAGAACACAAAAGGTTGGGAGCGAATGGGAACAAATAGGATACGGAAAAGCACAGATACAAACATTCAGGAACAGAACGTCTTGTTCTTCAATATTTCTGATTTTATTTTGTATTTTCGTATTTTGAATTTGATTCATGTGCAATGTGGAAGAGTCGATTTGTTTTCTTTATTTTTTTCCAACTCGTTATGTTTTGCTCACAAAAATTATATTTAGTTTTTTTTTTTTCTGAATCATATTTGTTGAAGCTTAATTATAAATATTTTAATTTAAAAGTTACTTGTAATTTTTACTTGAGAAAAGTATTTTAAAGTTATTGGTAAAAAATTATGGAGAGAGAGAATATATTGAAAACCGCATACTATTAGTTACAGTACTACCATGATTTTCATCTTTAGGTTCAGCCATTTTGAAATTATCAGTAAAATTAAATCGACAAAACAAATGAAAAATAGAAAATTTATTATCTAAATTTGCTCCAATGTGAATTTCAGAAACAGTTTCCTAATATGCAAAGTTATGCCGCTAACCAAAATGAAGAACGAAACGGAACGGAACAAAAAGATCAATGATGTACATAGAACAGAACGGAACAGAAAGATTATTCATATGAAAAGATAGGAACAGATCAGAACGAACCCCTCTAAATGGTCTGAGAAACCGGAACGATTTGAAACGGATACTTCTTCAACACATTTTTCAATTGAGGAACGGAACGGAATGGAACAATCGTTTCGGTCTCAAGCCTTGGTTGAAGTTCTGTAAATATTAGATCGCTCAAATTTGGCAAATACGACTGAATTGATGGTCGATTAAAGAAATATGAAGGGGGATGATCTTGGATCAAAATTCAGTTTCGTCCAAATTTGAGTTGTGGGTGCTGAAGGATAAAATCAAGAATCTTGTTAGTTTTTTAGTCCATGGATAGAGAATTTGAAAGTTGTACTACATATAAAAAATTATCCTTGTATATCAATCCAAGGGAGGGGTGATATGAAGGGTTTTCCACTTTTTGACCTTGACAAAAAAGTCATTCTTCGAATATATACTTTCCAAATTGAGATAGGCGGTTGAAATTTGGTAAGCAGATTTATTAAGGATACTAGATGTGCCTTTCGCAAGGTTTTAACTTTTCAGCCTCGTTTCACTCCCTCATAGAACCAAAACAGCGCTTTCATGGCGGTTTTAGCGATTTTTCGAGTTTTCCCTTCTCAAGTCTCCCTTTTAAATTGAACTCTGAGCTAAAAATTTGGGTATGTAAATTCAACAGGGATTCTAGATATGCTTTTTGAGGGGTTCAGCTATTCACTCACATGTCTGTCTGTATCGGTATACCCCTTCTAGGCTACCACTGATTAACAAAAAACATCGAACAGCGCTTCTTTTATTCCATGATACGAAATCAATTAAAACATATTTTTGAAATTCACAGTTTAATAACAGTTGCTAGCTCATGTTTACTTTTTAACCTTTTTTTCAATAACTCATTTTCACTTTGAAAACCAACACCATTTCGTTGAAATTTGCATGTTAACGATACGTAAATCACTTCAAGTAGATAGGGAGGTACTAAATACGTATTATCATGATTATACGCATAACCACCTAAATAACATTCGCATAAATACCTCATATTGCATGTCACATGTCTAAAAAAGGCTCAAATTTCTACAATCTGTTAAAATGATGATTTTATTTGTAAAGCAGTTTCCGGATTATCGCAGGGAAATGATTCATAAAAGCAAACGTACAAGACAACGATAGCTGTCTGCGCCTCTCCGAAGAAAAGTACGTACAGCCAACAATTGAATTATTATCGTAAAATAGTGTATTAATCATTTTTTTTCTCGTTCAGGATTATCCACCGACTATAACTTGGTCAATGAGAAATACGACGACACAAGTAGGTAAATTAGCCTAAAGATTAATGAGACATTTTTGTTCATAATACATAGGTATAGGTAGGTATGATTTCAACTAGTTCGTAAAAATAATAATTTATACTCAAATGTAGGAAGGTAAGATACCCGCTACCTATAGGGATTTTAATGAGAAGAAGTACCTACACAGTACACGTGTTTATGAACGATTGTTATGAATATTTTTCGATAAATGTTAAGTGCAATTTACATGACAGTTTACTGCGATATTACAACTAATTACATTTGAAGTTTATCAGTATTGACAATTTATTAGAAATTGAAGGCTTCGTGCCCATGTAAACACTAAACAGCTTCTTATTATAATTTACGCGGTGCAGCAGTAATATAATATTCAGTTATGATTCGAAATCACGCAACTGCTGTAAATACATATAAGACATTGTTAAAAATTATAATTATGCAATTTTTTTAGTACCGGAAAATGAGGCTATTTGAGAATTTACGTTTTTTTTTTTTTTTTAATAAATTGATAAGCCTGTACTTTTATTAATATATTTGTAGGTGATTAATTATACCTAAACAAAAGTTGGAAATGCAAAGAAGTAATCAGAATAGTTTTTAAGCAGTTTCTTTCGTTTTTTCTGTTTTTTTTTTTTTTTTTATTCAATTGAAAAAAGTACTTCTTTCCTGCTTTGAAAATTTATTGTTTAAATTCTGTAACTTCAATTAAGTTAGAATCGATTTTTATACCATTACTTATATCTTTGATCATATAAATATCAATCTTTTTATCATTCTGAAGGAAAGAATGGTATTTTTCGAGACATATTTTGCAAAATAAAGAAATGGGGAAGAGGTTTGAGTGCAAAGAAATTCAATACAGGATTCTAGAAGACCATAAAATCATTTTTGCTCGCATCAGATTTTCAATGTTATCGATTTTATGGTTTTCATAAAACTAAAATTAGTTACTCGGTTCGATATCAACTAAAATTGCTCCAATTTAGCCAGGAGGTACAAATTGCCGACAAATTAAATACATACGAAAGGTTATTAGATACCTTGAATTAACGATGTATACCTTTTCGAGGGATCTTGTGGAAAATTGAGCCGAGGCAAATTTCTTTTTCCCCTCTCTCTGGTCGGATCTAATAAGTTTGGTTCTGTACAAAAAATATTTATAATATTCGAATTTTTGAGTATGTTCCCATGACTCTTTTTGAAAAAAATTTTCGATTTTCGTCGGAAACCGATTTTAATACTTTATATGAGAATAAGAGCCTTTTATGTAGCGTGTGTTTCATATTTGTAAGATTCTTCAATGAAAATTCCCCCGTATAATTCAAGGTTTGTTTTTTCCAATTCGCACCAGTAAACATCCTCAATATTTCTATCATTTGAAACATCATACAGATATTTCAGTTTTTTTTTTTCACTCGTACATTACGCATGTTAGAGATTTAATTTTCTTACAAACATCTCTTTTCCAGCGAAGTACTCTGCATCCAATATTTTTACATTTTTTCACCACAGACCACCTATTTGAACTATGCTAAATTGTATTCAGCCACAAATTTCAAAAAATTTCGTCCAATTTTTCAAATTTTGTTATGCCAAGGTTACAATAATTGTAGAATAATCTCGAAACAATATGGTAAAAATTTTAGCGCCCTAAATACATTTTTTTAGCTTTAAAAATTCACCTAATGCTTGAAAATCTTTTAAAATTTTCGAATAATTCACAGAACAAGTTCCTGAAGAATTTTTCCAAGAATATAGTTAGACCAAACATCCATAATAACATTGAAAGATGTTTAATAGTGCATTGTACAGTTGACCGTCAACAATGAACCATCAAAATCTGGAGAGTCAATATCCGAAGTGCTTATAGATTTTGTTGGTCAACAGTTCTGTACTGTTAACATCTGGATCATCAACAGTTGGATTATGTTCGACAAAACAGTTGAATGTAATGAAAAAAATGCTAAGCAATTTTCAAAATTCCTAATTGAAACAAATCAAAATTTTTTGTTGAAATGATGTCACTTCAAATGAAATTTGAAAATTTGCCCAGAATTTTTTTCTTAACATTCAAGTTGACGTTCAAAATGTTAGTACTCCAGATTATGATGGTCAACGTTTGACAATCTACAGTTAGTTGACTATCAACTACTGATGATCAAGGTTATTGGATCTGGACCATCAAGAATTGACAATCCAAATCTTGATGGTGACTATTGCTGGTAAATTTTTACAGTTTCAAAACATTTAAAATGGCTTCAATGTTTTGAAACTATACAAATAGTTTAATACAGTTTTTTTATAACTGTTTCAATACATTTTAAATGCATAGCAACAATTCTGAAGCTGTTTTTAAGCAGTTTTAAAACCGTTTCAAAACAAATAATACGGTTTTGAGAAAGTGATAAAACGTCAAAGTTTCCTCTATTTGGGACGAAAATAATACCGTTTCAAAATGGTAACTTTGCAGATCGGAGATGTGCTTTTTGGACTTCTCGACATTTCAGTTTCATCTTACCCCTTCACTGCTCCGAAGATGTGGTTCTTTGGTCAGGTTCTCTTCTTTTTTGAGTTTGTTCCTCGCATAACTCCCCTTCAAATTAAGCTAGGAAGTTGAACTTTGGTATGTATATTTAGTCGCTTTTTCTTATTTTTAAAGTTTGTTCCTCGTATAATTCTCCTCCAAATTGAGCAAGGAAGTTGAAATTTGGTCTGTAGATTTAGTGTAAGTCCTAGATGTGCCGTTTTGGGGGTTTCGATTTTTTAGTTCCATTCAACCCTTTCTCTCATTAATAACGAATAGGAAAAATGCATGGCGGAACGATAATTTTTTTTAATTCTCATGATTGCAATATCTCACGAAAATCAGGCTGAAAAAGCATTGCAAAGCGATGCTTCTTTTTATGTTAAAATATTCGAAATTAGGCAGTTATGCAATTCTTAACGTTGAAAAAAGAAACATATTTGAATGCCAATTTTAAAAATTTAGCGAAACAATAAAATGAAATGACCCAATTTTGTTTAAAAAAATAGAATAAAACGTTTTAGGTGACGAGTATTAGATAAAAAATGTAGAAAAAAATTGCACCAACTACGTTTAAAATATCAAAACTTACATATGTACTTACGATGTTTATTTTTGGATTTTAAGTGAGTTTTTAAGTTGGAAAAAAATTAAATATGGAGCTATAATTTTAGCAACACTGTTTCGAGATTAATTTACAACAATTGTGAGTTCGTGATCGTTTGCAGATTTCCAAAGAAAAAAAAAATTGTCTGCGTTAATACATCTCTTTACCTATACCTATGTTTTTTCCGAAGATATACAACATGATATTTTTTTTATTGACTAAAACAAGGTCTCTTTTTACGAAAAATTTTGCAAAACTTGTCCATTCAACTCCATGACGCATCTATAGGCACCTCTACCTATACCTACATATTGATACATAAATAAATATTACCATAACTATATTCGTACGCAGTTATCTAAATCCAAAGTATTAGCATCGCGCATATCTAAAAACGAAATTACAAGTAGGTATCCTATGTACGTTTGATAAAAGTCGTAAAAAATACCGTTAAACCTACGATATCTAGTTCTAAAATGTAGATGTTAAAAAAAGAGATTTCAGCTTGCTTTGACATTTACGAGTTGCCAAAGCAAATAAATATACCCGAGTAATAATTAATTATTAAACGTTGTAAATTTCTGATGTCAAATAAAAACCGTATAGATATAAGTGTATTCCATCCTTACGTATGGAAATTCTTCGAACTTCGCGTTAGTGAGAAAAAAATAACTTCTCGATAATTATAATGTTTGTAAACTTGTACTACCTGTGCAGTGTGCACTTTGTACAGTGTACGTACAGCGAAACAGAAACAGAAACAAACAAAAAAAAAAAATTACAAAGAAGCTGTAAAGGATACTGTAGATTATTTATCGCACGAACGAACGTACGAATATAGCATTTAAAATGCATTCATCAATATGTGAATTGAGTGAACTAATAACTAATTTCATGCTGACGATAACGTTCTCATACGCAGCGAGTACCAAGTAAGCAAAGCACCTACTACATATATCGACTACTCGCCAAGTGGTTGCTCATGTTGATATGTACTTGTTTAGAGCGCAGTCTAGGTACCTACATAATTAATTTGATTGCTTTCGGTCATTCGGGTGAAACTAGTTCAAAATGAAAAAAAATTCGAAGTGGCATCAAGTTCACACGGCAAAGATCAAAAAATTCTGTTGCGATTAATTTGACACTGTCGAAATTAAAACTATCAACAAATACGCGATAAAAATTAATGAATTTTACCCACCTACAAATGAGATTCACCCGGAGCGATTTTTAAAGGAATTCAAATCAAAGTATGTAGGTAGGTAGGTACTGGTAGTGGTAATTTTATAGGAATGTGCACAGCAACTATCCGAACGGCAGCATATTAATCTTAATATTTTTTGAAGAAGTGGCGGTTATACGGTATTAATTCGATGTTTAAAAGTGCGAGGGAGTATTGTAACAGATAAAGATAGGTTGCGATGCGTTTGAAATTTATTACTTGTCCTTGAGCAAATGGCCTACAAAAAGCTATATCAGTTGGTTGCAATATAGCATATTCAGTGAGCAGTTATGCTTCAAAGTTAATCTCAACTTTAAACTACCTAGTATTATATGGCGTACAGTTTGAAAAAATTTTTTTACACTTTATTCGGCCACCCATTCCGAGAGTACAGTATACTTTAGCCGGCCAGGTACTAATGATTGATTTAGAAAAGAACTTTTAATTTGCACATACACGAGCATAGGTAGGTATGTTGTGCACACTTTTGCAAGCGTAATAATTCCGCTTGTTTTGGTGCGACAACATGTGTAATTTAATTCATAATTTGATATAATATCCTAAGTATACATATCTACACATAAGTTTGAAATAATACATTATTTTATGAAGGTGTAGAAAGAAGGCGAGAACCGTCCTTCAATAGCTGTTAACAACTTGCCACGAACATCAGTTCAGCTTGTTCATTTAACGTTCAATTTACAAACATGCTTGCATATGCTCAATGTAAATACAGTACGTGTATTGCTGATGTTATGTGTACCTACAACGATATCATGTATTTTTACACATATACTTATATCTATGTACCTAGCTGCCTACAAATATTATTAACATTTCAATTCTAAAAGTCGACGATCGAAAAAAATCGCCACTAAAAGTATAAATTCAATTCTCAACCTGATAATAATAAAATCTTGAACGGTTGAGTTGGACTCACGAACGATGCCAGTTTCGTTTGAAATTCTTACTCAAATACCTACCTTACATCAATTCGGCTGATAAACATTTAAAATGTCTTTTATTCAGCTGGTATACGTATACTTAGAAGAAACGGTAGATAACTAACAGCTTTAAGCACGAAGTCAATTTATAAGTATCATGTTAAAAATCGATTTTTTTTCCTAACGCACATGCCAATCATCAATACGTAGTTTTCCCTTTTAAAAACATCGAATCGTTGAGTTAGATAGCCGATTAAGATCTTCTACAAGTAATTTAATTACCTACAAATCAAACATACGTTCGATGCAGCGCTTATAAAACAATTAAGATCTATAAACTTCTCGAAAAACTGCAATAAAAAAAATGCAACGTACGTACGAACTGTTAAAGTAAGCTTCCGCCCTTTAGGCTGAGACGATCACCTGTAAAAAAAAAAACATCAATTTTAATTAGGCTTCGTTTTATAGGTTGTCGTAAAATCAGCAGCCTTCGTTATCATACCTCATCTTTTTGATAGTTTTCAACTTTGTATCACAAACAGTCGGTAGGTATCTTTATGTGAACAAATAGAAAGAAGCAACACTTTGGATGTTTTACAACTGATCGATTAATTGATATATCTGAGCAGGTGCTCGGATTATATGAAAATTTATTTACCGAATCGCTAAATTGAAAATTACATTGCGATAGAAAAAAATACCCCTAACAGAGAGTTAACGGTTTTGAAATACGTTTCTATTATTTATTTTTTTAAAACGTTTATATAGATACACAGAATACAGTTGTTATCTCAAAAACCTATTTTTAACTCACTTATAGTACCTCTGAGTTGAAGCTTCGAGAAATGCTCTTTTTTACGATGAAGAAATCTTATTTTTTCAAAATTCTGTCTTCGCTTTTTTCGGGTGTCTTTTGTAATAGCGTACATCATTGAAAAAATTTCATGTTCCATTCATCCATAATGCTGGGAAAATTTCGACTGGCGCATTATGAAATTTCAGCTGCACCATTTATCGCAGTTGAATAAATTATATCGGATGCATTTTTTAACACTTTTAGTGCTAGAATAACAAAAAATTACCAATACTTACCGTAATTTAAAAAAAAATGTAATTTTGTGTATGTAGGGGGAGGGGGTTATTAATTTTATTTTAGTGTAGTACCCCTCAAGGTTCATTTGCTTTCCCCCCTCCCCCCTCATCACATTTCTTGCATACTTCAGAAATGTAATTTTATCGAAGTTCAAATTTGGAATGTTTTCAACATTAAAAAATATTTAATATCGTATTCTACAGTTGACTATCAACAGAGGATCATCAAAATCTGTACCATTAAAATTTGGTTTGTTCAGATCTTGATGGCCTCAGTGTTGATGGCCACAACATAGACGGTCAACTGTTCGGGGCTGTTGACATCTGGATCGTCAACAATTGGATTATGTTCAACAAAAGAGCTAAATGTTATGAATAAAATTCTAAAAAATTTACAAAATTCCTAACATTAAAAAGAAATCGCAATTTTTTTCAAAGTTATATTACTTCAAATGAAATTTGGACTTCTGCTGAAACAGGAAAGTGATAACATAAAGAATTTTGAAAATTTGCTTTTTTTTCTTAACATTCAAGTTGACTTTCAAGTTGTTGATGGTAGTCCGTATATTATTGGTTAACTGATAACTGTTGATGGTCCACTACTGAAGGTTGACTCTTGACAATCTACAGTTGAGTATCAGCTTTTGATAGTCAAGCTTGTTGGATCTGGATCATCAATAGTTGACTGTCCAAATCTTGATGATAGGGATGTTGATGGTCCACTATTGCTGGTCAAGTCTTGACAGTCTACTGTTACCCACCAACTGCTAACATCAAGCGTTGAGAAATCTGTACCGATAAGAGTGCGATACTTTTGCAGTCTAATTTCGGGTAGGAAAGGTTCAATGGGTCTAAAAGTCGAAATCCCCAAAAGGTACATCAAAGGTCCATATAGACAGGAAATACCTAATTTCAACTTCCCAGCCCAATTTGGAGAGGAGTTATGAACAAACTTGAAAAATTAGAAAAATCCACCAATAACCCATATATTTAGGGCTCTGAAGGGATGCAACGGGGCTGAAAAGTCGAGTCTCCCAAAAGGCACATCTAAGGTCACTATTAAATGTACATAGCTAATTTCAAGCTCCTGACTCAATTAGGAGGAGAAATCTTTTGCTCTACGGGAGGGACTGAACGGAAGGCCTATTATTTGATAGATATAAATTGTAATGTGTGAGATAAAATGTGTATATTATGAAAAGAATAAAAATTCAAGTGAAAATAAAATGAAGAGAAGAGTAGTGGTTAATTTGTTGGTTTTTTTAATTGGGCTAAAAATTATTGACATTCCACTGGTTTGACGCGTACAAATGTATTTGGGACTAGAAATTCTATATTGCTCAAAGGAAGAATGCTAATGATTAAAGGTGACGTAGGAAGGAAGAAGCGACATGTTCTCCTCGAGCGCTCCCTATTTTAGCTGTACAAGTGTGGTCAGCATTGCAATAAAAGTAGTGTTTAAGCGATTCTCACACATTTTATGCACAAAATTCGAGAAAAATTATTCTCTCACTCCACTTGAGAATTTTTCTTAATCTTATTTCTAAAATTAGAGATACACTTGTCATTAATTTCTCATTCATTTTGCAATTTTACAAAGATTCTGTGAGAATTTAATGATATCGGTTTCTGTGATATTCGCTAAAGGGGTAAAAAATAGAAAAATATTCATATATGCGCATTTCCTATCATTTTGTAAGCCAAGCTACAGAAGAGTATAAGGGCCTTATTCATGAACAGGAATACAGTATTTTTTTGAATGACCTCCTCGCTCTTTTTTACCTACAATTTTAAGATTTACCTGAATTAAAGCTTATTTCGATACCTGTATTTTTCATTTAGTTACATGATGAAACTAATATCGTACCAGAAAGTTGGAAAAATTTCGGCCCTGCACCCCCCCCCCTCCTCAAAGAAAATAAAACTGAATCGCAGAACATAACTTTAAATTATCCTAATAAATGGCAGAGAAAAATATAGAATTTGCAAAATCATGAAAAAGAATCATTTTTCTCCAAGAATTTAAGAAATTGAAAAATCAAACACAAAGTACTTGTTTGAACAAACATATAAGGTTGCTATCTGATATGAACTTCATCATAAATTAATTTATCTAATTTTCTAGGCGTTTTGAAGCCTGCTGCAAAAACTCCATTTCTCCAGAATTTTCAAAGTACTACATAATACAGCTTATGATGAATTTCTGCAGCCAGCATCTGTTTCTATCCTAATAAGAGACCATTTTATCACATTGAGACAAATTTTCTAAAATTTCCAACCGATCAACAAAGAATGTATTTTTAGGAGGTAGATACTTTATAATGGGACATGAAAATACAATTACTACTGACCGCCTGGAATAAAAAAAAAAACTTGTTTGATTTGTTGAAAAGACCTCCAAAAAGGTAGAAAAAAATTTTCAATTTCCCAAGTTTAATTTCATGCTGTTGTTCTGGAAAATTTTGAAAGTTCTGGAGAAATTAAATTTTTTCTATATACTTTAGAATCTCGAGAAAACTCGATACGTAGATCGATTCGCAAGATCAATTTTGGGAGGTAATCTAATTCTCTCCTTTATAGCTTTAACGAGCATATTTTGGAAAATATTTAATTTTGCTGTATTTATAAGTTGATGACTTGGTCAGTTTTCAAATTTTGTGCTAGATGTTTTCCAACGTGCTTTTTCCATCCAGTTTGATAGTCAGTTGAGAAGGATTGCTTGTTAAAATGGCTCAAATATGTTGTAGGAAAAAAAATCCACAGAAATGAATTTAAATTGTTTTCCTGATTTCTGTTCACCTAGAACAATCGTTGATTAGTGATAACAAGTCTGAATGAGCCAAAT
This sequence comes from Ferrisia virgata, assembly GCA_900060175.1. NCBI lineage: Eukaryota > Metazoa > Arthropoda > Insecta > Hemiptera > Pseudococcidae > Ferrisia > Ferrisia virgata. The sequence continues at coordinate 80,239 of FIZR01021561.1, read as the reverse complement.
TAGCGATACAAAGAAAAAATTTAACAAAATTGAAATGTACCTAAAAGATGTTTCTGGTTTGCGGACTGTGTTCACTTGAAATGATCACTGATCAGTTGATGACATCACGGAATGGCCCGAATATGCGGTAGAAAAAAATCTACAAAATGTGTTAGAAAAATTTGTCCGCGTGAGTTATGTTCACCAAAAATAATCGCTGAACATAACTCAAACCCCTCCAAATAAAAGGTAACAGCCAAAAGGTGCAATTTGCTGGTAGTTAAGGTACCCACACCTAGAGCGAAGTACTCGTACCTATATATGTATACCTATATAGGCTATCCACGTGATGCGGAAAGTAGATTCGATAAATGAATTTTGTACCAAGAGTAATCTATCATGTAAGTTACCTACATGTTTTCGTATTTATTACGGTGCTTTCATCAAACCTCGGTAATTAATTTGGGGAATTTATTTAATTTTAAGCAATTTAGAAACAGCAGACGACGACGAAGAGGACGACGACGACGACGACGACGACGGTGCGAAAAAAATACTCGACGCGAAGCAAAAGCGTAATCGCGCGCGCATAATTTTATTAGCGTATCGTATGTGATTAATCCCTAATGACTGTAGTGGCATTTCTTAATTATCGAGCATATTTTTGACAACTTATACTCGTACGTACGTACGTACGTACGTGTAGTATATGCAGTATAGGTACCCCTCATGTGCGGGGGAGCTTTGAAAAACATGATGCATAGTTAATTATATTCAAGGACCTCCGACCGTTTGTGAAGTGGATGTCAGTTCTTAGTAACAAACGAGCACAATCGCCGATTCCCCTAATAGATCTACTCACTAAATCATTAAAAGAGTTCAATTAACCGACGCTTCGTCCCGTACAGAGAAGTTGTAGTAACAGGTTGCAGTGGGTTACGACAGGTTGCACACTACTACACCGACGTGCTTCTACAATAGGCAAGTGCCATAAATTCGTTGCTTCATGTCTCTATTACCATCCGACGGTGGTCCTTTTACGATATTAATCTACCCAAAGTAGTGAAGTGCATGATACCATCCGTAGAATATGAAAAACTGGTTTTACTATCTGCAAATAACCGCAGCAACATCATTTGTACGTACCGAAACTTCGAATCTTTTCTAATGGAATAAACTTACACATTTTCAAGTACCTCTACCTAGGTAGTAAGGTACACCTAATTTCTTCACGAATTATCTGCCAACTTCATCGCTGCGGGGAAATTTGTAAAAAAAAAAAAAATCGCTAAATTTTGAATTTTTACTTTTAACATACTTTCGTTACGATTTTCCTGTTGTATTGAAGAACCAAGTACTATGATAGGTAAGTATATGGATAAACATACCTACCTACGTAAGTATTTCATTTTGAGAAAATAAACGAATACGGGGCTAAAGTATGGAAAAACGTATCTCTCTCGAATTACAACTCTCTCGTTACTTTCGTCCGACTTTGAAATAATCGACGCCTAAAAACATATTACCGGTCAACCTTGTCCTTGATGGAAAATGCGATACTTTAAAATCAATAATGCTAGGACGAAATTAGAGGCTGTTGCTCGAAACTCTCGTAAAATAATTAATTCGATTGAAACGGCACTACGTTGTTGGATTCACCGGATCCTTACTCTAATTTTTATTACTTACCTGTACGAATAAATCGCCAGTTTTGAGCACCAGTTCAAAACGCTGAAAATATTTTTATGAAAATTACTTCCACTAGGTACCTAGTAACTTGCTATAAAGTATTGCGACGCGACGTAAAACCACCATTCGTTTTGTAAATCTACACAATGCGACGCCTCGGGCCAGATATTCAATGACGCCTTCTTCATGAGAGGGAGAGTGGTATCTATATGGCTATAGTGCAAGATCATGTCTTGTTTCGAATTTTCATATTTTTAAAGGTTTCTTTTAAATTATGCCTTTTATACTTCACAACAACGGTAGGCCTGTAAACTTTTTTCTTTCTTTTTTTTTTTCAGAAAATATAACTAGTAATTTTGAATAATAAAGAACGATTAACTGCAAGCTGTCTGCCAGTGTACTTAAAATGGATGCGTAACGATTACTTAATTGCTCGATTTTTCTAATAAAAACAGTTCACTCGGCGCCGACAACGTACGTATATATACTCGAATAGTAGTAGCAAATATAATATAGGTACCTCTTTATATGTACGCAGAACGCACACTTACACATATATCGCTGAGATTGAATTTTCCCAGTTGTAGGCGTACGTAGAGGTTGAAATTTAAATTTAATTCGTTCACTCGAAAGTACACGGCGCTGTCTTCATCGTCTCATCATTTATCAACACAACATTTTGAATACTATCCAAAACATAATCCATTATATCAAACAAGATTTAACAAAACTGTAATAACATCTATTAAATCATTGAAACCTCGTCTTTGGCTTTACATCTCATTACAAGCTTATTCGTATTGTTTCTTAACTTTTTTACAGCTATAGGTCGAATAAATATGCAACTTTCAGTTAGTACGATGGTAAATTTCCCTCAGAAAATCACCAATTAAAGAGAGAAATGGAAAGACGCAGACACAGCTATACTAAAATTTGGTAGCCCGACGTGGAAAATTTTTGAATCTTTTCGAAATCTGAACCAAAATTTGTTCATTCGGGTTTATAACTAAGGCATCCATAATTCGAGTCCAATCGAATAATATTAACCCGTGCCCATCGAGCAAAATTTGTTCTTATGGAGTAAGGAGTTCAACATAGGATACTACTGTGGTAAAAATTTTAAAAAACAGCAATGTTTTTCATACTAAATCTACATATCAAATTTCAACTTCCTAGCTCAATTTGGAGGGGACTTGAACGAGGAACAAGTTCTGAAAAGTCTAAACCCTCAAAAGTCGCATCTATGGTCACTGCTAAGTCTGCATATCAAATTTCAATTGTTAGCTAAATTTGGAGGAGAGATAGGGGGATAAAGCCCTTTTTCAAGGTCAAACAGGGGGAAAACCCTACCTATCTCTTCTCCTAATTCATTTAGGAGACTGATTTCTGAATATGTTATACAATTTTAGATTGTCTATCTATCGACTCTAAAAAAGAACATTTTTAGCGATTTTGACCCTTTAGCACCCCTTTCTCCCAAATCTGGGCATAACTAAATTTTTACCCGAGGTCATCGCCACTTATATATATATATCTAATCCGTTGCCGAACTGAGCCTATTAATCCATTTAGAGCGATTTTGGTCAGTATCGAGCAGAGTAAATAATTTTAGCCTCCAATGGAAAAAATAAATATTTGGCACGGCCAAAAATGGTCGTAATGGTCTTCTAGGACTACAAAACGGATTTTGTTGATACTCCCCTTTTATCTGCCGTTGGTCAATAGGCCGTAATAGCCTGATTTTCATTAACAACATGACATAGAAATCCGGCTAAAAATTCAACTTTGCATAAATCACAGCTAAAGTGCTGTTTTGGACCAGAAAAGCCGAATAAATGCCAAAATTAGAGCAATGCTAGTGAATCAAACCCCCCCACGGAATCCAATTTAGGGGGTGGTGCAGCTCTCTCTATTTAAAGCGAGTAAGTATCACAGAAATTATCTCCGTGGCTTTTCCCCACAAATAGTGTACTATTGAGATGAAAATTATACAGAACTATTTAAGGCGTATATTTAGATATATCGAAACAGTATTCAGTTTGTAATCCAAACTATCAATTTTTCCATAATTTGACCAATATTTGATTTTTTTGTTTCAAGTTTTACTGCAGTATTTTATGTTTAACTCCATAAGAACAAGGACGCCCTTGAGGCACAAGTTGATATTATTTGTGTGGATTCAAATTCTGGGGATTTTGGTTTTAGATCTAAATGAACAAATTTTCGTTGGAATTTCGATGAAATTCGAGACCCTAATCAGCTTGAATTCAAAAAAAAAAAAAAAAAAACACCACAAAGCGTTGCTTCATGAATCCAATTTTCGTAAAGTAAACTAAATTTACACACCAATTTTTACTAATTCAGCACCTCTAAGATCGAATATCAACTTCCTTTCTCAATCAGTTCAGAACACGAAGGAATCGGATAAAGAAAGTATGTTGAAACTCGATCTCAATGGTGCCGAATTAGTATTTTCCAGTATTTTTTCATTTTTCAAATAGCTGGGGGAAGGGACTGGGGGGATGGATCGAAAAAATAAGTAAATATTCATGCTCGGCGACCTCAAATTAGCAACAATCGATATGTTAATTCATTTTTTCAATTTTTTTGAATTTTGAACATATGGAGGAGGCTAGTGAGGGCAGGTAGAGGGATTGCATCAAAAAAATAAGCCGTTAATCAAACTCAGCATCTTTGAATTAGTAGAAATCCAAATGTCGCTTCACTTTTACCATTTTTTTTTTAATTTTTACTAAAGTTTAGAATTCTTATGCCTCCCTTACCCATAGGAGTGTTCGAGTTCTCAATTTGAAAATTAAAAAATTAATTAGTTAAAATTAGCATAAAAAGTTATGTTCATTGTAATTTTTTCAGATGTTTAAATTATAGCTTTTAAGCTTTATATCTACCTATCATAAAAAGTTGAGCTTTCATCTCAAAAGCTGAAAAAGCTTTCAAACTTTTGAACATCGCTTTCAAATTTTCATTAATTGCCAACAAAACCGCGCAAACTAATTTATCATAAGTCTAACAAAATATTGAAATATGCTCCTTCAAAGTTTAGCTATTTGACGAAAAATCGCGATTATTCGAAAATTGTAAGAGCCATCCCTCCCCCGCCAACGTAAAGGATCAAACCCGAAATGACGGTGATTTTTTCACCAAGCCTTCGAGATGAATTTGCAAAAGAATTTTGTGCGAAATCCAAAGACTCGAGTTATTTTTTGGTTCGTTCTGGCATGGAATGAGCCCACCATAAACTCGAAAAATAACAAAAATCGTCAAAAAATTGCATTTACAAAGTCGAAATCACCAAAAGGCACATTCAAACCCCTTACTAAATATACTTGTCAAATTTCAAGCCCATACCACAATTTGGAAGTTAAATAAGTGTGAATCAGCTCTTTTTCATGGTCAAAAATCAGAACCTTTCCTCTCTTTCCCACCAATCATCCTCCTAATTGAGATGATTTTTGGTTATATTATAAAACTTTAGGCTCTCAATCAATTAGCTGAAAAACAATCAAATTTGTGAAATTTTAGCTCTTTAGTACTTCCTAAATTTGGTAAATCTGCTGCCCAAATTTGATCGATTTTGGTTGACATCGAACTAAGCAAATTACTTTTAGCTTGAGGAGGTGGGAAGGGATACAATAAAAATAAAAAGGAAAAACGGATTTCTTTAATCCTTCACCCTCTCTTCCATCGCAGTCAGTCGACAGTCTGTAAATAGTCTGGTTTTCACCGACAACGTAACTTGGAAAATCGCTATAAAAATAAGGATTAAATACGCAACAAGCATCATACATGTACTTGCTACCTACTCGTAACCCAATCAAAATTCGATTGCAGTTTACGAAAAATACTTAAAACCCTCGATTAAATCGGAAACAAAGTACGAAGAGTAATAAGTTAATATAATTGTAATACACTCAAAAAAATCCAATTCTTAGAATATGTTTTATTTTTGTATAAATTCCCTAAGAGTTATGTTTGTACCACACGAATTATTTTAAACTTAAATTAAATCCAAGGTGGAATACACAGGCCTACCCGAAGAATCTAAATTGATGAAATCTTGCACACTTTTTGACACACGTCGAGTGTTTATTCAATAAATGTTCCGCGTATAAACAAAAAAGAAAAATGTTTTCTATTTATTATTGCGTTTGTGTGGTAAGTAGGTATTTATTTTTAGTAAATAAACAGTTGAAAAATGTTTAAAAGTTTAATAGTTTCTTGTGTATAATTAAAATTGGTCGTAACTGCAAGATACTTTGTCATTGGAAGAAAAGAAGCGCCGCGCCGTACAAATGAAAAACGTCAAATTAAAACAAAAAAAATGATAATAATTCATAATTTAACTGAGATGTATTCGCCCAGAAGCAGTAAATCTTTGTTTTATAATAGATTGAGCCATTTGAAAGTGGTAGGAATAAGTAATACAAAGCTCTACCTACTGAAAAGTTATGAAATCGTTGAATGAAATTTTTGATAGCAATGGCATATATAGGCAAGGGCGCTTGGACAAATTACGCACTGAACAGAGGCCATTGAAACCGTGAATTTTCTCCTATCATAACCAACTTTTGATGATGAAAAAAAAAAAAAAAACAAATTGCGATACAATTTCACGAGTTACAATTTTCTTAGTTTGAGAGCAATTTTCATAATTTTTTACCCTTTTCACTAGAACGGTAAAATTTTAATTCATTGTTTGCTTCCTTTTTATGAACGTGATTAAAGATCATTGTAAAAGCAAACCTGCGAAGTCTTTCAACTCTCTCGTGTTTTTAAGACGTGACTCTAAATCCTAACTTCACCCCGTGATGAAATAATGTACTAATAAAATGGCTTTGAGACTGTTAAACTTCCATAAATTGACTGTAAAGACTAAAACTTGGAATGTGATTATTCGTCCTTAATTTTTTTTCAGATAATTTCAAAATTTCACATTCAGTTTGGTAGCAGATTAGATATATATGAGTAAAGAAAAATTTGGGTCAAAATTCAGTTTTGCCCCATTTTGGGGGAGGGAGTGTTGGAGGTTCAAAAACACAAAAATTGTCCTTTTTTTAATCTAACTGATAGAAAATTAAATGTCGTATAGCATATCCAAAAATGAATCTCCTAAGTTAACTAGGAGGGGAGATATGGGGGTTTCCCCCCTTTTTTGACCTTGGAAAAGGGCTGTTCCTCTCCTATTTTTCCACCAAATTGAGCTAGGGATTTTAAATTTAGTATGTACGTTTAGTTGAGGCCCTAGATGTACCTTTTGGGGGTTCCCAACTTTTTAACTTCATTACACCCCCTCACACCCCCAAAAAAGTAATTTTTTGATCGCTTTTTCTCATTTTTTGAGTTTTTTTCTCACATAACTTCCTTTCCAAATTGAACTAGGAACTTGAAATTAGGTATATACATTTAGTAGGAACCCTAGGGTGTTTTTGAGGGTCTCGACTTTTCAGACTCATTTCAACCCTCCTCAGCCTCTAATATGTATTTTTTTGGTCGTTATATCTTATTTTTTGAGTTTGTTTCTCGCATAAGTCCCTTCCAAATTGTGCTAAGAACTTGAAATTAGATATTTACATTAAGTAAGGACCCTAGATGTGCCTTTTGGAGGAGTAGACTTTTCAACCTCATCGCCTTACCCCTACCCTCGCCACCAATTGAGAAAGGAGCATCACAACATGATGCCTTCTTATTACTTTACAGCATGATTTTCAATGTTACATTGTTGTTTTGGTGATATGATTAGTTTATTGCATTTATTCATTAAATGTGAAGTGGTTGACTTATATATTTTGTTGATGGATTTTACATTTGATTAAAACTTCTTTCAATGCTAAATAGTTATGCATTTGTATTTTTTTTTTTTTTTTTATATTTTAAATTGTTGAATAAATCTTTTGTTTTTCACTCATTAATTGTGAAGTGATTAACATATAAACATTATGGTCGGATTTTACATTTGATTAAAGCTTCCTTGAATGATAAACAGTAATACGTTTGTGTTATTAACCTGATTTTCTATATCATATTATCAATGAAAACCAGGCTATTACAGTCTATCGATCAAAGGCGGATTGAAGGGGGGGGGGGACTCTTTAGCCCTATTGAACCCTTCTTACCCGCAATGTTGATTAGGAAAAAAGCATTGCTTTTTCAATTCTCATGATTGTAATACGTCACGAAAATCAGGCTGATTCTTACACCACTCTAGCTTCATTCATTTAATTTTTAAAAAATTCTATCAAAACCTCCACCCCCTAAGAAAAGAGGTATCTAAAATTTCAAATCATCATATGAAAAGGCTTCCTCTTTCGATTTTGCACATAGTAAATTCGTGACACTGCTGTCGAAGATAAGATTTCCAGTTTGACAATCAATAAAATATACCTATCTATAAGAATTTCGTGAGTATATTAGTTGGAACTAGGAAGCCAATCAGATACATGAAAAACTATAATTTTTGAAGTGTAGAGAATGACGATACCCAAACCCGTATCTTTTTCCAACATATTAAACACACAGACCTGTAGCGGAAATCTTGAGTACCAATCCCTTATTACAGCGAATTAAACAGCAATCATTGGTAAGTAAAATTTTCAAGATTTTCTAATTAGAATGTCGTTGTTCTAATTAGACGCACATCTTTTTAAGATTACACGCTATTAAGATATTAAATTAGACGTATAAATCAATGAAAAAAAGAAGACAAAAGGTAATGTAGCTTGTAAATCGACGTACAAAGGCATTCCTTAACGCTAGCGGTTAAAAAGATACACGACAGTGTCACTGTTATATGAAGAATACTCCTACACATATGACACATCAGAAAGAAAAAAGTTAGGTCAACCGTTGCCGCTTAACCATAAGGGCATAGTACACGACTACACGTACATATTTCGTCCTCTAGTACACCATAGTACATCAATTAAACACATCACAGCTTCCAACTACCGGCATATTATTTATTTGTTTTTCATCGCACCGTATCACTGTAATTGCTTCTTTATAAATCGCCTTTATTAATATCATCATAACTAGTTACAAATTCATGTTTCGTTATGAAATATGATTTCGTTCTTGTATACTTATCACGTTAAAATCAGTTCTTTTCATTTTATCACGATGCTAGAGAATGTCCAATTTTAGCATTAAATGAATGAAGGCAACGCTCGCGTTGCTGCTTTTTCATTTCGTCGCTCAAATTAGTTAAAAAATTCATAACTCGCTTGTACATATTTCAAGTATACCAATCAATAAGCGAAATTTTACTCTGCTTCTTCGCGTTTTTAACATCTCAGGTCATCTACCTCTGTGTCTATGATGTAAGAAAGTTGAGACAAAGTTGATTCTGTAAAGAAATTCGTACTTGGTTGAAAAAAATCCATCTTATGCATTGATTTAAAATTACTCAATTGTAACAAACGAGTCAATTTTTTTGACCTTTGGTTGGATATCAATAATAATTTAAATGACGAGTCCAAATGTAATCTCTATTTTGATCATTTATTTATACCTCGTTCGATATTGGAAAAAGGTACCTACCTATCTAGATCTAGAGTCTAACTGTTGTGTAATACTACTTTCTGAAAAAATGTAAAAATAATTTAATTTTTATAGTACAATCACAATATAAAGGTATTTTTCAAGGTACTGTAAACAAGAAAAATTGGCGTTTATATACAAATAGATGCAAGATTAATCGATAAATGTCTTCAGAAAAGCATATGATTATCCAGAAAACGAGAAAAGCTGCATGAATCTTCTAAGGTGAGCATTCTTGCATTAGGATCTACTTGCATTCATTGCGAATCTAATAACACAGATTCAAATCTTATGAAATAAAATCAGGACCAAAATCACCTATTGACGTAAGTAAGCGCATTGGTAGGTGGGTGGGTACAGGTACCAACATTTAAATATATCAGCATTTGCATTTTAAAACACCATCTATTAATAATGCTCTACCCTTATGCTTACTTTATGCATTTTTTTTCAATTTCAGTACCATTCCTCAAACCTTATTATCAAGTTATGATTCATAAAAATAAAATCTCTTTTACGACCATTTAGTATATCGCTCGATTAAGTTAGGACCCAATTACCATTTTAACATCATTAAAAATTAAAGCAAGGAAAACACATTTTTTTCTCGTAATCAATGTACGTACTTTTTATGTATTTGTTGAAGAATTTTTCATCTCTGGACGTATTTCTTAATGTTTGCATTTATGACAATAATAAAAATGCCACCACAAAAAAAATTATTATCACCGCCGCTCTTATATCCATTGATGATTCATAATTCCTCCCACAATGTCACTTAATAAATCAACATGCTGTTGTTGTTTTTTATATCAACGCGATGCTTTTGTTGTTCCTCCTACAACATTGTACAAGTTTCGTTAGTAGATTAATTTGTGGACTAAAAGTCTGTAAGTACGGTGGAACACGAGAAAAAGTGGTGAATCACAAAATGTACACTATACGAAGCTATAGTACGTATGTTAATGATACGAATAAAACGATTGGTATTTCTTTTTAGTCTGGTGATTTTTGTACGATTAAGGTAAATCATGCAAATTAGGTACATTCTGTTTTATTATTATTATTATTATTATTATTATTATTATTATTATTAGATATTTAATAATTTTGTAGTGATGCTTATTTGCTGGCTTTGCCTCTGAACCTTTTCTCTTAAATAAAATCAGGCGCGTATGCTAACGGGGAGGGAAATTTTATCATTAAACCCCTGACATGACAGACTTCTCTAAGCTGTCTCTGGCACTTATTAAGGAAAGTCTCAGACACCAGAGACAATGGTAAAGATAATAACCTAATTTCCCAATATCACTTATTTTTACTCACAACATTAACGATAACAACTTCTCTATACATAGATTTGGGTTAGCGAGGAGCCAGCTCTCGTGCTACATGAGAACAGATAAACATTGTCAAGAAACAAAAGAACTAAAGGGAAACCCGCTCCGAGAGGAAGGGAAGATGATTGAAGTAGGGGCTCGCAGCTGTTTACTCATCCAATTTTCTGTGCACATACTGGGTGATTTTCCTCGTAAAATCATTCACATCCACATTTTTTAGATTAAATTGCAGACTATAGTGTTCCCTATCACCAGCCACAAACTGAGTTGCTGTTTTCTGCCGTTTCAGCAATGGTAGGCTCTGGCATATGGCTGAAAACCACCCCCCTCCTCACAGTACACACTGATGATATATCTGGCTCTTGGAAGTCATCTCCAAAAATGTTTTTGGCACTTGTAAAGTACTTCTGACACCAAAAAGTTGTCTGCGGCTGAGATGGAAGAACAAAGAAGAGCTGAAAACCAAAAACGTGAAGAACATGCGATTTTGGAGAACAAAGAATAAAAAAAGAAATACAAAGTTGAGTGATTGAAGAATGAAATAAAAACGAGAATAATGAACGCAATTTAACATTTTTTCTGTTCTGGGGTCCTAGAAAATCATTTATTTATTTCCAAAGACTAAAATCATTTACTCTACTTGATACAAGCCGAAATCACTTCGATTCGGTTAATCAGCTCAGTTTGGCGGCGGGTTAGATTTATATGAGTGAGAATGAATAACTTGGGTTGAAATTCAGTTATGCTCCAGTTTGGTGGAGGGGTTGCTGCGGGTTTAAAAACGCAAAAATTCTCCTTTTTTAAGCCAATTGATATAGAATCCAAAGTTGTTTAATATATCCAAAAATCAACCTCCTAGGTCAATGAGGAGGAGAAATATGAGGGGTTTCCGCCTTTATGACCTTAAAAAAGAGCTATTGGAATCTTGTTGGGAAACCAATGGAGTTGAATCGTTCCACAAGTAGTATAACAGATCTTTGGTAGTAGCCATCCTCCGATTTACCATGTCATAGATTATTTAAAAGAGCATCAGATCAAAACTTTTTTAAAAATTAAGGATATCAGATGAAAGAAGTGTGAGCCAATAAGGAAGAAGGTTGGAAAAAGAGTGAAAGAGGATATAACCTTATACGAGAGCTATTATAAGAAAGAAATATACTTGTTTGAATACATTAAGAGGAAGGGCTACCGCTACTCTCGATCAGAATAGCTGCAACCATTTTAATTCAAGTATACAGGGTGTTTCATCTCAATACTATCCCCTTCATACCACAAGTGGAGCAACACAAGTTGGACTCATGTAGCATGGATTGACTATCCAAAAACACTGCAGGGGCTGTGTTACACATCTTTGAATTTTTTAACTTCAAAAAAATTTGCAGCAATTTTTAAAAAATTCCAGTTTATGAACTAAAAATAGTAGAAATTTCTAGTTTACGCCAAAATGAGGCAAATACAATTTAATATTTCTGGTAAAAAAATTAGGGGCATATATGGTGTGGTTCGTATAATATGACGAATTTGATTTTTAAAAATGATTGAAAAATTTGAAAATTTTCTAAATTTCCATAATCTATAATAGACATCTCTGATGTTTGAAACATGTCCATGGGCTATGCGGGACAATTCTTGACTATGACAGACTTTTCTAGGATATGCGGAACATTACAGACATCAGAGAGATTTCCATAGGCTATAGGAGACATCTCCTGGTGCTTGAGACATCGCTGACAGCTAACTGACATTTCCGCTGGCTGCTTTGGAGTCAACTCTGTGCTATGAGAAAAGTCTTCAACACTTGAAAGATGTCCGTAGACTGGAAAAGACATTTCCAAGGTTTATGTACGGCAAAAGGCTAAGAGAGAGGTCTTCGGATTTTGGGAGTCACCTCTCTATAGCTTTTTCATACAACTTTAAAGCGTATTGGTAGGTAATAGGTACAATGATCCGTTAACACGACCGATGTGTGTGTAAGTGTATTTTATTTTTAAATTTATTCTGCGAGTAGGTATACAAGATGGTCGTATTATACACGCGAGAAATAAAAACCAAATACTTTCCAGCGATCACCTACGCTGCACTCGATTAAAACTACGAACGTGATAATTTCGGGTCAATAGAAAGAGTCAGTTTATTGGCATGTGTGTTGTCACTTACACGCGACGATAAATACTTTTCATCCAACATTACCTATTTCCTACCAAGTATATCTACTTATTGCGCATTAAAAAAAGATTCTCTTCGTTGCTCTTAATACTTCGTAATACACTGTCGACACGATTTACTTTCGTATCTCTTGGTGGTTCCTCTTCTAAGAATTGTTAACAAATTAATTACCAACAAAGAAAAAAAAACCTCAGGTAATGACATTAATTTTTGTGTCGTTGGAGAATAAACGTACCGTAATTTACTGATGGTCGGTTGCCAGTTAGCGCATAGGTGTGTGTTGATGAGACTTTTTTGAAAATAAATTTCATCGTGGAGCCGTGAGATAGTACACATAGTAGTATAATGGGCACGAGCGCTTTGATATATATTCGTGGCGAGTGTTTTGATGGATGATATACGTTGGAAGCATTTACGCGCATGGAAAAAAAAAAACTTTTCAACAGAAATTTCATCGAAAGTTGTTCTGAAAAATAAAAATCTGAGATTTGATTACTTACCTATTCTTGTGTATGTATACATTTTAAATGATTTATTGTCTTGTTTATAAAAACAATAAACGAGCTGAATTTTTAATATAGCATCCCAATCTTATCTACTTACTAATAATTTGTATTTTCTTACTTGAAAATCAAACGTTCATTTATTTCATCGCTTTTTCTTCTAATGTATCCAACATATCGAGTAGGTACGTTACCTACCTGGCAAGACAAATGTTGAAAGCGTTGATGTGTTGACAAACTTTGAACGATAAACTAGTCACGAAATGGTATGAATCTTTAAAATGAAAATTACATTAATATCTTCGTAGTAATTCTTACCTAAATGTTGAATACTTAACCTGGTAGTTTTTATGATAGATTTCGGGTACCAATTTATATACTGCTGAATTTCAAAGAATTCCTTATACAATCTTGTTAATGTGAAGTATACCTGTGTAATCTGAATTTATTTCAATATAAATTGTGAACAAGTATATCAATATCATAAGTGCTCTTGCATGATCAAAATAATTAATTTTCAGTTATATTTCAAATGTTCATGATAGGAAAAGGATGAATTTGAAAAAAAAATCAACGCCCAGTTAGTTACGAAGATGCAATTTTGTCATGACACGGACGTTCTGAAATGAATGTAAGTAGTTTTTAAAATTTTCATAATCCAAGAAACTTAAATTTGATGATATTTTTTTACTCACTGTCAACATAAAATTCAAAGGCAACGAGAAAACCATCGATTTCGTGAGAGAAAAGTAACAACAGACTAATGAGTAGTCAAAAAATACTTAGGGGTCGATATATTCTATCTTTTATAATCGAAATTGAATTGAGTTTAGAGAAAAAAGCATCGCTTTTCGGCCTGATTTTCGCAATGTTTTAGAATCACGAACTAATCAGTGATAGGGGTAAAAGGTAATTTTAAAGCGTATAATTAAGATCATCAAAAGGTTCGAGGCCGTGAGGTGTTGCAATGAGGCGAAAAAGTCGACACCACCAAAAAGCACATCTAGAACCTATGTTAAATCTAGATACTAAATTTCAAACTTCCTAGCTCAATTTGGAGTGGGGAGATATGCGAAGAACAAACTTAAAAAATAAGAAAACCCGCTCAAAAAACTACATGTGAAATGAGATTGAAAATATGATACCTCCGAAAAGTATAAACTTCAATTTATTAGCTCAATTTGGAGGGAAGATAGGGGAAGAATAGCCCTTTTTTAAGGTCAAAATGGGGAAAACCCTTATATCTCCCCTTCTAATTGACCTAGAAGGCTGATTTTTGGATATGTTATACAACATTAAATCGTATAGTAATTGATTCAAAAAGAAACAATTTCTGCGATTTTAGCCCCTCAGCACCCTCTCCCTCGAATCTGAGCACAATTGAATTTTGACCTGAGGACATCTCCACTTCAGAATATCAAATAGCATGCCAATTGAAACCTATTCCCCAAATTTAAATAATTTTTCATGGGGGGGGGGGGATAAATAAATGAAAATAAATATTTGACATAGCTAAAAATGGACGTAATGGTCGTTTAGAACCCCAGAAAGAATTTTGTTCAAATTCCCCCCTCATCTGCCATAGGCTGATTGATCGTAATAGTCTGGTTTTCATTGACATTAAGACAATAAATCTGGCTAAATAGAAAATGATCAACCCCTAAGTATGCGAAAACAAATTACAATATGATATTGCTCCTTGCACTATACAGTAATGCAGTGCAAAGGGGGAGGAGAGCTGAAGGCGAGATTCAAATTTTGAATTTCTGTAAACACTAAAATTTAATATTTTTTTTTTTTTAAAGTACTTACGTAAATCCGAGTACAATGATGGTGGAAATTTTGAAAAAAACGATATCTTTTATGATGAAGAACTGCTTTTTTGGAAATATTTGAGTAATTTACACAATTTTTTGGACTTCATTAACAGATTTTTTTGAGAAAATTCATTTTTTTTTAAACACGGAAGAAGTGGAGTTTCAATGTTAGCAATAATTCCTCGTTTTTTTTTATTTCAATCATAATGACTTATTATATCTTTTATCGGATGGATTATATTTTAATATTGGCTTAAGATACAATTCGTTAACCACTCATAATAAATCACAAGTATGCATAATTACATAGGTAGGTATTTATTTACATGTTACGTAGATATTTTTGCTAATAAAAAATGTAGATAGGGTAGGTAGGTAGGTAGGTACTTAATTACATTGCAAGTTCCTATAAAAAGATGACAAAATATTTTTAATAGCCATAAATCCCATTTCGTTAAATATCCTGTCACAACAAAGTCAGTTTTTTTAAGGAAATCGTTACACATTACTACGTGCGTATAATGATGAAACAAGGTTATCATCTTTTTTCTTTCTTTTTTTTTGGCAACACTTCAGCAACGAATACTTACAGTACTTGACAATAATTTCTTTTTACATAACACTGAGGGACATGAGAATTAAATAGAGTAGTATGTTCACAAAAGTTGAACGACCCATGTTAATTTTTAAAAACAAGTTTTTACAATTAATGAGATTTTTGTTGCCTTTATGTATCAATAATATCCCCTATCTTTATGTAGGGTAGCCAGTTGTACGTATTCATATCTAGCCGTAATTTTCAAAAAAACAAACGCTATTTTTAAAATTTCATGCTGAAAAAATACTTTTTACGTAGTATTTTGAAAGGCTAATTTTTTCGAAATTTTCACCTCGTCTCGTTCTGGCATGATACGTATATTCACTTAATCAATGTGAATGCAGGCCCGAAGAAACAATGCTTTATACAGCACAGACAAAATTAGACCTTTCATCACTGCACGGAGAAACTGTGGACCTCCAACCTTTGTAACATTCCTGGCCACGTCACACTACTGTACTTAATCCTGAATATTCAGTAATCAGTAGATAAGAAGATAAGTAGGTGAATACCTATTCGTTCATGCATGAGCTGTCAAAACAGGGAATCGTATTTCATATTTATCGTTTTGTGAAGATATATGGAGACAAGCTGTTTTCCCAAATGTAATGATAACTACGATTGTTGTTTAATGCATAGGCTCTTGTTGTTGAAAGATTGAACGAATAGTAGTAGTGATAGGTTATGCGTCATCATTTGCAATCTGTTTGTTGGAAGCGTATGGGAATGTATAAGAAACAAAAATCAATTGAATTGTATTCCAAATTTGGCGAAAAGAGGAAAAACCACAAGTACTTTGCGTGACAGATGAGATATTCTCTGCTTACTTCGAGGTTATGGGATATGTGTAGGTGTGAGAAGTTGAAAAACGAATATAAACGTCTATTGCATAGCAGGTGAATTTGAAGATCTGTCGAGACCTTTGTATAATGCAACGAGTTAATAACACGTATTTACCTACCTACCGTACCTATACGTAGGTAATATGTAGATGTACTGAATGTGCCATACAGAAAACTTTACCGCTTAATTTAAGCTTCGAAAATGGGTCAACAATCGAACCCGAAAAACAAGAAAAATGAGAACTAAATATATATTATAAACATCGGTATCTCTTGCCTATCGAGTTCGAAATTAAGAAAAGTTAGAGTAGAACAATACGATATACGAGAATATGAATAATTGGCATATGTAAAGCATATATGTATGTAGATATAGATACCTAGTAAAATTAATAAACTAAAAAACCATCCCATAACGAGATACGTGCACGGTGCACCGGTAGGTGCCTAACATATGTAATGCATTAAAACGCAATGTTGCACGCAAACCACTTTTTGGAGCCGCTTGTGGTGGTGATGGCGAATTCAAGCGCGAGCGCATATACTATTTAAAGGTATTGCTATTATCAACTCATCAACAACGATAATTAAATGCACACTTAGGATAATTGGTGTAGGAGGATAAACCATACGCCCTTTATCTGGAATCATATCTTATGTGGACAAACGCCAGCTCTCACTTGGTTCTACGTTCTAACACGATGCCCTCTCTCTATAATATTACCTCTATTTATCCATTCGCGACTCGCAACTCTTGCACCCGCCTACGCCGGCTCGTTCCCGCGTATGTAAAAGTAAAAAAAAAAAAACACACGAGCTATAAGTTCCTTATTTATTTACAATCGGCTTAAATTGATAAAGCGCGAACGATGGGTGTTACATCTAAATTAAACGCGAATGTATTGGAAATCGATGCTGGTTAGACGATGATTTAGTTATCGATTAAAATTCGTACGCCTACTTCGCGTTACTCTGCAGTTTTTTTTCTTTTTTTTTCTTTTTGTCCTTTAAACTTATTCGTCTTACGCTGCAGAGTACAATGAAACTAGTTTCGCGATTCAAGACAACTCAAACCAGATCTGTATGACTTGAAAGTGAAATGTTCGTTACGCGTGTTCCATTTACAAATGAAAATCGTTGAAGGTGTTCCGAAGGAAAAACAAAATAAGAAAAAAAGAAAAATACAAATTTACATAAACCTTACGCGAAGAAAAAAAAATACTCGCCCTATTGTGATTACGTATCCGCCATCAGCTATAGATTTGCTGTAAAACCGGTAGTCGGGAGATGGGCCAACTGGAATATCTTTATGCTGGACGCTTTTGTCATTATGATGTGTTTTTTATCAACCCTATATCGCCACTAATTCTCGAACACCAATGCAGAAAACTTGAACAGTTAATAAAATTTCGCTATTGTCAGTACCAAACGTGAATAATAAGTTCATCTACGTTTGGATTTTAATGCTAATTTTCACGACGTATACCTTCTATACTCTCATAAGTATAACGTTAAATAAAAATATTTTGGCGTGCTTTGTAATCGTAAGTACGAATAAGAGATTATATTAGAAAATTACCGATGTATTTCGATTACTCTTCGATTTAAATACACATAAGTACCTATGCAGTAAATATAGATACCATACTCGTAGATAACTGATAAATAGTGGCATAACCAGGAATGACTTTTTCTGTATACTATTTCTCAAGTCTGAATTCATAAAAATTAATTAAATGGTGTCCAAGCGAAGCGAAAGTGAAATTTTGAAAGAGTGGAATTTCTACGATCAAAAATCCCATTTTCAAGAATTGTAAGAAAAATAATAGCATTAATGTAAAAATTTTTCAAGTTTTTCGATCTCAAAGGGAGGTCCATCCCCTTCCTCCCCTCTTCGACACTGTGTGGTCTTGAAAATAGTTCTTACGTTGAGAATATTGTGGTGAGCTACCTGAGAGGCTGGACCAAATTTAGCTATTTCTGGAAATCTGCTAATAGCAGAATCACAATAGTTGAGAAATGACCTCGAAAGGATGTGATTCAATTTTTTCAACTTGCAAAATTGACTTATCGTTCGAAAATAATTTTTAAAAAAATTCAAAAATGGAATTCTTATGCATATTTATACTCAAGTTATGATTGGCAGCAAGTTTCCATCGTTATTTTGCTTTTCAGGGTTTTTTTAAAAGGTCACATTTAAAAAATTTTTTTCACAGTTTTTTCGAAAAACTATGGACCAAATTTTTTTTGTGACACTTCTTCATGCGTGTAATTTTTTGAATTTTTTAAAATAAATTTCTTAAAAATTGAGAAATGGCTTTTTATCAAAAAAATTTGTCAAAAAAGAAAACAGTTCCTCCATTTAGACTCAAAAAAGAAATTTTTTATTTTTTGAACCATTTAGGTCTATGTACTGTTGGTATTTTACTAGGCTAGGATATACATATGTAAATCGAGTATGAATACTCATGAAAAAAATAAAATTAAATACTTATTGATCGTAAATGGACAAAGGTAAATATACTCAGCACATTTTATCGAGAATTTATTAGAAAATAAATTTTTAACGATAAAAATAATCGTTGAAATTGAAATATAACTTTTATTCATCTAAGACTAATGACGACCCCAACATCCATTTCAGGAGGTCGTTTCACAAAATAATTTTCTTCGTAATTTTCCAAAAAATCGTGAAAAAATGCAAAAAATACATCCCTTGAAACCATGGCGAAGGGTAGTATTGATGAGGGGAGGATGTTCCCGTCCACCACGAGTTATTCAAAAAAATTTCACGTTTTTCAGAAAAATCTTGTTTTAATCAGTACCACCACCAAATTTTTACACCTGCAACAATGCCTGTCAAGTAGTATATTCTGCAGTCAAAATTGTAATAACGAAATCTAATGTAAAACTTTACGCTGAACAACTTTCCTTCTATACATTTTTAACGTATTAGCCATTATTTTGGAGAAAACGCATTTTTGATCATTTTTTTAAGTTTTTTGAGAACGATTCAAATATAAAAAAAAAATTCTAAGAATTTCTAGAAATTATGCTTATTACAATACATATTTTTACTAAAAACAATTGCATATATCTAGCAATTCAATGTTTCATTTTGCCAATTTCTCCCCCCCCCTACTCAGAGGTTGGAGAATTTTCAAAAAATCATGTCGATAGATCCATCATTTCTCTAAACATTTGAATAAAAATCATGATTTTTCCTCAAATACGCATGAATACAGAATTTTTTTCCCAAAAAAAAGTCGCTTCGAAATATTCTTAGCAAAGGGGGATGAGGTAGGTGGAATTTTTTTGGCACTAAAACTTTTTTCAGAAATGCCCAATTTTGAAAATCTAAAATCAAGGGAATTTCGCCATTCTTAACAAGGAATACGCTTTTTGAGCTTTCTGTTCATAATTTTCTAAAATTTGCATTCAGATTCCTTTAAATCTCTTCTTTACTAAAAGACAAGTGTGGTCACTTAACTCGGAAGCATTCCTTTTTCTTCATATAACTTCGAAATAATGCTTCTTTTAAGTCATAAAATCTGAAGGAAAAAATTTGACACCCCCTCCCCCCGGAAACCTTTCCAGCTACCCCAATTTATTCATTTCAAATATGAATGAAAAAATTACCGAAAATTGAAGATTTCGACGGAAAAATAAACATACTCCATTGAAGAGTAATGGTAAAAACTTGCTGCCGATGACCATTTAAAATTGTTTTTCAAAATCAAGTATGGAAATTTTTAAACTTAAAATCAATTTTGTAAATTGAAAAAATAAATTCTCTTCGCCCAGAATATCGTCCAATTGTCGGGTATAAAATTAGCTATGTATTGATAAAAAATTTTCTGCCATGGAAACTCGTCTATTACGCATTTTTAAAAAGAGGAAAAATTTTTCTTGTGAATTTTTTATTGTATTTGCCTTTGTCTGAACCCTAGAAATGCTAGAAAAAATGCTTCGCTTTATTTAAATTTTTCAAAGATTTATCGGTGAAATGGCCAAAAAAAATATAAGTAGGCTGACAAAGTAGAAAATGTCGCACTAAACATGTTTTCCAGCATTTCATCCTGAATTTTTGCGTAAAATAAAAAATTATATCTGCAATAACGGGCATAAAAAATTCCATCATATGCAGGGTATGAATCTCTTCCTTCCCTCCTTCCCTATCACCTCATTACATAATTGCGTTTCCAGCGATTCCAGTCAAGAAATGAACAATAATAATAATATTTTGAAAAGGTAAGTGTAAGCTAAATTACATGTAAAGTATTCAAAAAATACGCATTTTTTTTTCATTAGCATTTTAAAAATTTGAAAAAATATGCTTTATAAAATTTACTGTTAGAATCGCTTGGGAAACGTCGGAATTTTTCTAGAATGCAATTTAATTTTCAAAACTTTATTTATTTGTTTTATAATTCGAGAAATAACTCGCCCGATCACGTTAGACGATGGCGACATTAGGTCTGCGAAGTTGATTCGGTTGGTAGGCAAACGTATATACCATACTTCGATGCCTAGGTAACCATTATTAGTCGAGTTTTAGCTCATGGGCTCGTTAATCCGCTTCTTGATTTTTTAATTAGGAGAAAAGTTCACCAAAATCATTTACTATTGATTAAGTTTGCCAGGTACTTGAACGAAAGTGTAAAAGTTAAACGACTCTTATACAAATTCGTAAAACAAAAGAGATGCAGATTCGAAAGAAAGTACTTATAAATGAACGCTAATTATTATATGGATGCGCCATTATTGCTTATAATCAATGACTTTAAAAGACAATTAAGTCTCCTCCGGAGAGTATAACGTGGCAACGAAACCTAAAAAATACTCTCGCAGTATGATACGAATTATCATAACGGTTTTGCAGATAACCCGATTGTAGTTCAAGGACGGTCGTCAATTCTATAGAACAGAAGTCGTTGGTACACCTGAAGTCTCCATCCTACTATTATTAGCAACTATATACGACATTCTTTTTCATTCATGAGGTGCGCGGCTTTCATTCATTATTCTACGAAATTGTTTCTTTGTGCTTATAGGTAAAGTATCTTAGGTAGATATATGTAAGTATATAATGTTTATGTTGCGACCTTTTCGACCTCGCTCGGCTGTTTTCATTGTGCACGCTGCGATTCACGAGACAACTTGACATTGTTCATCGATATCTTTTCTGCGGCAGTGAATGCTAAAAATCTGCGGACCGATGGCTTTTTAAAGTACCACGTCTATACTTACTTACCGTAGGTATAACTTTTAACTCGACAGCGAAGTATCGTAAAAATTCAGTGTGAAAGCTTAAAAATGACACGATGCCGATTGTATATTATGTAGCTAGAACTTACGTAGGTAAGTATATGAATGTACGTATATGTATGTAGGTAGGTAGTAGGTATAGATCTCATCTACTCGTATCGTATCTATTTATATACGATTTGTGTGAAGAGTAACGCCATCACCATCGCGGTTGTGTAAACTGTAAAGATTGTGTAAGTCAGGTAAGCTGGTTGAATGTAAGTTCAGGTGAAGTAGGTAGGTATAGATATATTTATACAGGTAATATTGCAAACGATTGAAAATGGAATATAGAAATGAAAAACAGCAAACGCCAGATGCCATTGTTGAACTTGCTACAGATACATATATTAACATATCGATAACGAAATAGAAAGGTTTTAAAATATGCTGCAATGCCAGAGGGTTATGTTTTGAATTTATTGCTTACACGTACCTACCTACTACCGCACAATATCGTATTCACAGAAACTAATTACCCATCAACTGATTCGCTGCTGTGTATAAAACACCAACTGTAGAAAGTTGAATTCCATATAGTAATAAATCTTATATTATTTTTATGGTGTCTCCAAGGAACTTTAGCTACTTTGTGTATGCGTTTTTTTTTCCACAACCGAACGTCGGTTCGAACGATATGGAAGTGTTGAAAATTATACCATACAACGAATTGGCGGAGCAATAATGCAATAACCGCAGGGTGAGGATACCACAAACGCTGGGATAAAAAGTTGGTAGGTACCTATAGGTAATCTAGAGAAAATTCTAATCGGTTCAACGTCAAACATACAAGCAGGTACCCCCAGAACCTGCCTATTTTGAAGGTGTATTAGTTCGGCTCCTTTCCATCGTCCAATAGGTAAGTATACGGCCTTCGGCTTGCTGAAATAATTTGTAAATTTTCAGCATAACGTCTCTACATATCTACATAGCGATGTCACATTAATCAACGTAATTATGGTACCACCACCGAAGAACCGAAATCATTAGACGAATATCTGCATAACAAATTTTAACCTTTCGTAGCATTGGTTTATGAAACCGCGAAGTAAACATATCTTTATGCGAGGTAACTCGATAACTTTAAACTTTTCCGAATCATTTGGATGAAAAATTTTTCTCCGCCGTGATAACGATCGAAAGTTTTGAAGGAAAAAAAAAGTACAGAAATGAACTCGATGGCCGGCCGCTGATAAAAAGCGATGTGTGCATTTTAAAGGAGTGTTTCATGGACATCCGAAATAAAGTAGATAAATTATTTAACATGTAGTCGGATGTCATTTATAAATATACCCACTTTATTTTAACTGTTCATATCATTCTGGATTATACGATAGGTCTTTTCCGAGTCTCATAACACCCTCGTCCTATACGTCTAGAACGTTTACCATGTAGAACAAATTACTAGCTTTTTGATCGTTCCAAAGAAGCTAATAAGGTTAGTTATTATGCATAATATTTGTACGGATGCAGGCCTATTTAAAGATATGCCTGCAACGCAACGTACAAATATTCAAATGAAGGTGTCTCTGAATTTTACGAAAGATTTAGAACGTTTCGGCATCGTTACTTTTTAACGCGCACCGAATTGTCACAGCGCTGTTGTATATTGTTAACGAGTCACACTGATAACTAAATGATTCGAATATACAATTTTTATAGCTAACTTTATTTCTAGACATTTCAAACGAAAAATATCTACAACGTGATAGCGGCGCTTTACTCGCACATATTATCAATAATTCAATTTTAGAAGGGGAAAGGAGCTTTTTTGTGATTAATGATGAAACTGTGGCGTTAGCTCCAATAGGTGAATAAATGAGAATCACAATTTTGAAAACGGTAAAAATTTTTTACTCTTGCATAACATATTCAAAAATTGACGTCTCGAAGAAATACTACTTTTTTTTTTACTTCCACATCTGGTTTGAACTTGAAAATTTTTGGTTCTTCAAATCACTCATGTGAAAAAGCAGAAAGAACTATGAATGGAACAGAACAGCTACAGTGAAACAAAATCCACACCATCGAAAACAACTTAAAACATTGAACATAACTTTATTCGGCCAGAAGATGAAAAAAAAAACTCAGAAAAATCAGGCAGGTGTGGAGGCAAAGCTAGTAGCCCTATCATAATGATATATGTAGCGTGGCTGGAAGCCAAATCAGATGAAAACGAAATTTCACTCAAAATTTAAAAAAATAAAAAATGGTGAAACAATAGGATCCTTGGAGGGGGGAGTAGATGAAGACTGAGGAGTAAACTCATTGATAGCTCAAACTTATCTTCAACAAGTTCCATCCTTCAGCTGACAAGCCAACTGGTCAATTGCACGCATGAATGAGATGACAACAACAAAAATGACGATGACTCAGTATTGGCTCAAATTGAGCCAAAGAGCATAAATTACATGCAGACTCTGTTAGAAAATATTTGGAATGTATTTTTCATACATCCGCTTCCTCTTACTACATTGCAAGTCTGTAGAGTAAATTTAAGGCGATATTTGACATTTTGTAGAGATAACTCCTTTTTACAAAGTTTGTTCTGCACCCGGACCTGGGTTAAGAATATATACGATCCAGGGCTGATAGTAGCTTTGAGGGCCTCTGTGTGCGTTAGTGAATAGGTAACAAGTGACATTATAAACAACACATCAATAGTTTCCAGCTCAAACCATGTTGCAATCCCCACAACTGTGGATTAAAGCCCCCAACCACTCATTTTCAAATTGTATTTCCATCATTCAGAGAAGTGGTTCATGAAAATGGAATGAAAGAACACCCCTCGTATTTTAATTCTTGTTTACCTTCATTTACTGAATGATGAAATCAATGCTGATCGCTTTTCCCCTAGCATAAAAAAGGAGATGCAAGATTATGTTCTAATTATCGAACAATTGCTCCAATTCCACACGGCCGCAAAATCACGATGCAAATCCTAAACAATGGGATCAAGGTGTATCTACCCAGGCAGGTTCATACCTGGAAGAGAAACAAAGGAACAGATAATGAATGACCAGAAAATCATCGAAAAGTGCAGGGAGTTCGACATACCTGTAGTGGTGTGTTTCATAGATTATGCTAAAGCCTTTGACTGCACATGAATTGGAAGAAGCTTTTCAGTTTTAAGGAAAATGGGAGTCCCTTTTCATATAGTAGATTTGGTAGAGTCTCTATATGAGTCCAATTTTACAGCAGTGAAAGTTGAAGGTGAAGAATCTTAAGCTTTTCAGGTGGAACAGGGGATGCGTCACTGATGCATATTATCTTCACAGTTATTCAATATCTATGGTGAGGTTATAATTCAAAAGGCTCTAGAACATTGGATTGGTGGTTCTGCAATATGTTGATGATACCAATTTGATTTCTTCGGATGTAGTGAAGATGACCAACAAAAAACTTGGACTTCGTATCAATGCATCAAAAACAAAAGTCATGGTGGTAGATCTAGCCAAGTGTCTCCCAGTTTTTGCAGCTCTGAGCGAAAATGAAAAGATCAACAATTTCGTATATTTCGGCTCCATCATCGCTCTGAGCAAATCAGCTATGAGTAGACTATGTAATGTCACATGTAATGATAAGATCTCCAGAAAGACAAGGGAAAGACTTCCACAGCCATTTTTGTTTTTTTGTTTTTCTATATGCTGCAGAAACATGGACGTTCTGGTGAAAGATATACAAGATACCTTGGATGGCGCGACAAACCAACATTAAATGTTTTATGCAAGAAACTTAATCTAGGGTATTTTGGACATATGACCAGGAAAGAAATTAAAAATATCGAAAAAGGCATTTTCTTTGGTAAGCCTCCTCCTCTCTCCCCTCCCTGGTAAAACAGAGTGAGGAAGGTCTTGAGCAATTGGTCTGACATCAAAGTACTAATAGGCTGTGTGGAAAGACACAAAATAAATGATAATACCATGATTGCCTATGGAAGTTATAAATTGAAAATCATCGTAGTGTTGTATCACTGCAAGGTGGTATTATCACCAATGGTGTCTACAACTGCGCCGCTTCAGTGACCTGGAAGATGGAATACAAGTGCCCTCCACCTTTCTGTATTCTGTGAATTCCTGACACGATCGGGGAGGTTTTTAGCTAGTTGACTTCCAGACTGAATTCGTCCATGTGATAGGTGAGTGTCCTTTGCCTTTTGCTCCTTCCACTTTGCCATGTACAAAAAGCTATTCCATGGCCTCAGCTCTGCTGATACAACAAAAGTACTTATGAATAAGGTTAAGTACTACTGCTGATAATCACTTCTATAGGTCAATTTCATTTAAAATTGAGACATTCAGCTCCACATTTCCTAACTGATCTTAAATTTGTACTCAGCAGATTTATCTCTACTGAAACTTATACTTTATATGCAGTGATGATTTTACTGAGGAGGCAGGAGGTATCTTTAATGGAATCGTGGACACAACAGCAATTGAGTACATAGTTTTAGAAACACTTATTTGCCACTTTAGTATTACAAAACCATGGCCCTTGCTTCGCTCCTAATGCATATGTTGTCATTAAAAAAAAAACAAAGAAATCCGCATCCCTGTAGTAATTAGATACCAAGGATTACACATATTAATTTTTTTTACATTTGTTTCTTTCTGGTTTTGAGTGGAGAGTTGTAATAACACAAAACAAGTGACAAAAAAATCGGTGCCACCAAAGATAAAAAAGGTAAAACCCTCGCTGTCTATGTGACAATTTTTCGTGAATTTTTGATTTTTAATTGATTCTTTAAAACTTTAAAAGGAACTATAAGTTTTTGACACCTGCTACAAACTGATATGAAAGCAGAAAAAAGCTAGATTGAGGTTATTGGATTTCTGTTCTAGAATTTGAGGTAAAGCTTTTATATTCGAGTAGAGGAGTAAACTATATTTTTACGGATAATCAGTGCCCAGTGGTGGAGTTTGGTGGCTCGGTCGGGTTGGAGAGTTTAAGCCTTCTGTATGATGAGATAAAAAAAATACGAATAAGTACTAGAAATATAACAAAAATATTTTTACTCATTTGATCCAGCAAAAATTGTCATCAAAATAAGGGGAAGGGGAATCCAGACTGAATTTTTTTAATCGTAGGTACCTTCTCGGATTCTTTGCTATATTCTTTCATGGGAAGACACTCTCTCCTCACATACGCTCCAATTCTTCAGTATTTAATTTTTTTTTTCTCTTTTGTACTTACTTACTATGGACGATTGTATGAGCCAAAGTTGCTACTTATTAGGTAGAAGGTACATGTCTTGAAAATTAATTCTACATAGAAGCTTAGTGGCAATTTGTAATTGTGTACAATGCCAACATTATTATTCCTACATTTTATGCCATTTTAAGAAGAGTAACGCTGGTATCAGTTTACCTATATCTTGACATTAACGTGTCTGATACATCGTTGTTGAGTCGAGATAAACGTACATACATATGTAATATAGAAACGCCATTGTTCGCAGGAGAAAAAAAATAGGTGTACGAATCACCGATTAGTGAGTTCTTTTTCAATTTGCTACCGCTTAGTTAGATTAAAAGGACGCCCAGAGGAGCGGCTCAAAAGTAATATCTGAATATTGCATAGGTACCAACGTATAAGCGCGGAATTAAATTAGTTTCTTAAACGATGCTACATATTTAAATACCCTTATCTGATTGAATTATCGTTGGTAATGTTTGCGATTTGCGGATGCGCGAATTTCCATTCGTGACTAATTTAAAAGTGATATCTGGTTCGAATTGAAATTAGATTTTTCGGAAGCACATCGACAACTAACGCGTTTCATTATTACTATACTAACGGTAAGACAGAAGCAATCGGAATTTGCCTCGCAGCCAGCTAATTAAAAAGGTACCTGTGTTCTGCATTATATATTTATAGAAGTACGAAAGTTGCATCGGTGGTTGATCGATTTATTTATTGCAACGCAATGTTACATGTATAGGGTGATTTTTATCTTTGTTTTATAAGTTGGCGATTTGTAAGCGAAAAAAGATCAAAAAGGCACCCAATATCTAGGAAGTGCTTAATAATACCTATTACCTGCTTATCGATTGGACGAAATACTTCGGTATTTAAAATAGTTGAAAGTGCAGAGCGCGAGGGAGACTGCATGAATTGTCAAGTTGCGGCGATAAATTTTTTTTGTTTACCATTAATTCGGTACCAGTTTCATCGAAACGATAACATCTTTTTATTGGCGGATTTACGATCTCGTGAGCATAAAATGAAGTTGTAGTTTTCACGTAATAAATTTTCGTATTACTTTGTAAGCACCGAATCTTTTGTAAAACAAATCCTGCGATCAAAATGTAGATAGTACATATATTAGGTGAGGTACCTACCTATACATAGGTTATATACAATATAGGTACGTGATAATTTTTGAGAAAATTAACTTTATAGGTACTAGATACCTATAATAAATATATTTTAGATTTATTTTGAGACAAGTGACACCGCCGGCGGGGGTTAGTACAGCTTAAGAAATACGGACACCATTATTACTAAATCCAATCAACGCTGCTTTCATAAATCAACGTTCAGAGAAAATTTTGTCGCAAATATATCTGTAGCTAAGTTTACGAGGAAACCTACTGCAATGGATGTTGAACTTTTTAGAAATTAGAAGGTTGAAATCATCAGAAAGAGTGCGTATTTAAAGTTACTGGTTAGCAGCCGTGCAGGGAGTAGTTTTAGATGATGAATGATCTTAAATTTCCGCTTCTGTCCGAAATTAGCGACTTGTTTGAAAATAGATAGGTATGCGATAAAGTGATTTCAAACCTCGCTGTCTTATGCCGTTGGTAATATTTATGAATGAAGGTTATAAAAACGTAGAAGCTATTTAATCTGTATATTACATGTTTGGGCGTTTTGTACGTGATTTGGCTGATAATTATTCGTATTATATATTAGCGCAGCGGTTTTGTATGGCAACAGCCAAACGGCAGTTGATTTCGATGACAATGTACCATCGACGTAATTTTAATTTATTTTTTAAATATCTCGAGCCGATTGGCACTTATATCTATAATACGTGACAGAAACGTGCACACCTCGTGTTTCGAAAGTAGTTGAGAATTAATCGGTATTAAAGTTTAAATTCATCATCAGTAGCCAATACCTATAATTATAAGTTCAACTTTATTCTTTTTTTTTGTCCGCTGCTCAGGTTGACATAGAATAAAAACTGTGACGTATGATGGATATGTCTACCTATGTATAGGTACCATTTTATTATTTCAAGTACGAGTATTGGATACCTATCTGAATCGGGGTGGGCAAGACGCGTTTATTTTTTTTTTTCTAGCGATATTAATAGGTACTATAATGTAATGTCTGAAGAAGATGTTTAGTTGCGATACCTTTCTGTATTAATGTCTCATCATAAAGTGTAACGTTTGTTAGCAGTGGGGAATTTATTAGATATTATTACGTATACGTAACTTATCCTCCTACGTTAAATGAGACTTTCGACCACCGTCGAAGCTTCAAAGCTTTCTCCTCAAAAGATGCGCGCAGTCAATTTTTAACCTAAATTTCAAGTTCGCATACATTATGATAATGATTTGCCAACAATTTTTATTGCTAGGCTAAAATTGCATTCTAAAATAACGCTACATGAATAAAATGTAGAAGGCGTTTATATTATTTTAACGGTTTCAGCGTAACATTATAATAGATTTATTCATTTGAATTAACGCATTTACAAACCATCGTTTTGCATAACAATTTTTGCTCAAGAGCGAGACATTAAAAAAATTATTCATCTGCATCTGAGTACCTAAATGTTTAATAAATTTTTTTCGAAATTAGCTTTAAAAAATTCCAAGTAGGTTGATGTAGATACGACTGAATTTTACATAAACATGAGACTGAAATCGATCGATTTTTCAATTTCTTCTCCGATAAGACATTTTTGAATTCATATTTTAATGTAATAAAAATTAATAAAAATTCTATTGGATGATTTTCTTTACATTTTGTCTTAAGTTCAAGAAAAATATATCAATTAATTTTATGAAAATTGCTAGAAATATTTGAAACAGTTAGAGGGTAGTTGAGATACGAGTAAATGAGGGAAAAATTTAACGTGGGAGTGACATAATTGGCTAATAAATGGCGATCGGTACCAGTTCTGGCAAATCAAGGATCCGGAACCTCTCAACGGAGACATTGCTTTGTAAAAAAAATAAATCTGCGTAAGTAATATCAGTCCTGTGTGCAAGGGAGAGGTTTTGGGAGTTGAACCACCCCTCCCCCCGTCACCGAAAAAGTTGAACATTTTTACCAAACACATTGAATTTGAATATTTTTAAGTATCAAAAATTTAAATCCAGCTCCAAGTTACCCTATTAAAATAGTGACTTAACATTAGAATCCCTCCCTTGGAGCAATCCGGCGTACTGAAGAGTCATTAAAAAAATTGAGCCTATTTCAGCCTGATTTTCTTGAAACCGTATAATCATTTGAATTGAAAAAAAAATAGTAATTAGTGGTAAGGGAAGAGAGAGGGAAGGGGAAGGTCAGTAGGGCTAAACAATTTACACCAGCAAAAGGCACATCTAGGATCTATACTAAAACTACGTACCAAATTTCAACTTCCTACCTCAATTAGAAGAGAGTTATGCAAGAAACAAACTCAAAACATAAAAGAAAACGCCCAAAAAACTTTTTTTCTGGGCTGTATGGCGCGATGGGCCTAAGGCACATCTGTGGCTCCTACCAAGCCTACATACCAAATTTCAACTTCTTAGCTCAATTTGGAGGAGTGATAGGTGACGAACGGACCTTTTTCAAGATCAAAAACAGGAAACCCCCGCATATTTCCTCTCCTAATTGACCTAGAAGGCTGATTTTTGAATACGTTGTACAACTTTAGATTGCCTATTGATTGGCTTGAAAAAGGAACAATACTTGCTATTTCAGCACTCTCAGCACCTTCTCCCTACATTTGGGCACAATTGAATTTTGATCCAAGGTCATCCCCACTACAGAATATTAAATGGCCTGCTAATCAAAGCTTTTTCTCCAAATTTGATCGATTTCGGTCAGTACAGAGCAGAGCTAGTTATTTTTTTTATTTCCAGGTAAAGTAAATATCTGACATGGTCAAAAATTGTTGAAATGGTCTTCTAGGACACTAAAACGGATTTTGTTGATATTCCTCCCCTCGCCAACCGTAAGTCAATAGAGCATAATAGCTAAATAGTCTGGTTTTCATTGACAATATCACATACTTAGAATAATAGAAGATCGAGCTAAAAATACACTTCTATTTTCCAACCAATGGTAGACTTGACAAGTGGACACAGTGCATGAGAACAGATTACCGCAGAACTGGAAATGGATAGAATGAAGGATAATTCCATCAATTTACTAATTTTTCAGTCCGATTTTCATGAAGTAGTGAGGTGACGATAACTGTAAAATTTCCTAATAAAAAAGCGTGGGGGAAAAGGTTGATTTTGGACTGAATAGCTGAAACTAAAAAAGTGCAAATCTAGAACAAATACCAAATCTACACGCCAAATTTCAACCATTTGCCGAATTTAGAGAGCAGATATGAATGCGAAACAACAAAATCTAACCAAAAAGTATTTTCTTGGACAGTAAAGGCATGCAAAAAAACTGAAAAATTGCAACTGGCAAAAGGCGAATCTAGGATCAAAGTCAGAACCTCTTAAATGTATATTTAATGCACCTACTAAACTTGCCTGTCAAATTTAACACCTCCATCTCAATTGAAAAGGGGAATTATTCATTAAGGTAAATCGATTTTTGATATAGAGATTTTCTATTTTTCAAAAAAATTCAATTGAAAGACCTATAATCTTAAAAACGCGCCGAAACTTTTTTTTAGCTCACAAAATTGGATTTAGGTCGAAATAGTTGAATAATTTTGCATAGCAGCGCTGCCAAACTCATTATTTAATAAAAGTTGAAAATATTACTCTTTTTCGTGGTAAAATTTTACAATTCAGTGTTCTAAAATTATTTACCAAGTTGGCAGCACTGCTAGGCGAACAATAAAAAGTCTCTATTTATGCGATCTGTAACTTTCCAACCCCATAATAGAGCGCCAAAAAAGGTCTAGGATCGAACTGTAAATGCATTAGGTAGACGTAGAATCTCAAATCACATCTTTTTAGCTCTGTGACCGGGCTCCAACACCATGTTTAGGGAGGGTAAATGACAAAAAAACTACGGTTTTCTCGAAAATTACCTCACTTTAAGGAACCATAGCTTCACCCCTCTTTGAGCTAGGTGCACAAAATTTTATATGGTGGGTTTTCAACTCAAAGTCAACCATCTCCGGAAGTTTGGTCGAAATCAGAGTTATTTTTTTTCACTTCACCCTAATCGAAATGTTACATATCCATGATCTGGAATTTTTCCATGTAAGGGAAAAGGTGCCTAAATTTTTTTTGACTAAATTCTCTTGCTTGTAATTCAATAGGAAAAAGGCTATTCTCCGAAGAAGATCTTCTTCAATTTAATCGAGAGTAATTTTCACAGGACTTGGATTTTTATTTTTCTTCATTTCATCGAAATTCATTTTTGCAACAAAATCTAATAAAATTGTAGCCGAAAAATTTCTTAAAATGTTTTGTGAAACAATTGCGCATCATTTCTTTCAAAATACACGCAGGCCTGTTGTCTAATTTGGATTACTTTGAATTATTATTGATGCCTAGCTATCGAGTGCCAACATATGTGAGAGTACCTGCAGTCCATATCGAATGATCTAGCCATTAAACATCGAGCAAAGATCACAATTAACACTCCGGCTTTAAAAAATAACACGTTACGACAAAGCGTGTGCTTGAATTTTTCATCGCTGCAATAATTCGAAATGTTGACATTTTTTCAACTCGTCTGCGAGTATAAAAGAGTTGAAAACTACAACTTATGTTTATGATAATGTTTTAGCGTATACAATGGAATATTTAGAAATAAAAACAAAAAACTCATCTTGGGGAGAAGCTTGGTGAACATGTTTATGCACAACGGTACGCGTGTAAAGTTGTACGATATTCCTAATGCGGTTTTGTATACGCGTGTAATAGGCTATTGAATGCGTTGTAAGGCGTGGGTGTAAGTAGATGCTGGTACATATAATGCTAATCATTGATGCAAAACTAGCGAGAGATGTTCTTGAAAGCTTTATTCGAACGTTTATACAATAGAAAAAAATTGTAAAGTGAAGAAGTTTATTTTAAGTGGTTCTACGCTTGCGATAAGATTATTTTTCGTTATCCACAATTGTAAACTTCATGAATGGCTAAGTAAGTCTAGACGACGTGTTTGAGAGCTATTAAAACTTGTTTACTTAATCCATTTTGTTCGTTCAACTTCCTATTTCGTTTAGATACCCATTTTTTTTTTTTTTTTTTTTTTTTTTTTAAAAA
>FIZR01021561.1:0-47014 GCA_900060175.1 Ferrisia virgata | reverse complement strand
CCCTTTTTTTTTTTTTTTTTTTTTTTTTTTTAGAAACTAAATTGACGGATTTATTATAACGCTTATTTATAGGTATTATATACGTACATTACATACATAGATACCTACTATACGAATGTATGTAGGTGCATGCTCATGTATAGGTGTATTTGTATACTGTTTGGGTTGACTAAGAAAGTATGGTCGAAATATTGCATTCGTATTTCAATAGATCTAGCTTGCATATAAGCAAAGGCATATTGTATACATGGTCTGGAAACATTGATTTTCAAAAACTTACAATCCTTCTCAACTTTCACTATACTCCCTGGAAATCAGAATAATATAAGACAAGTACAGGTAAACAAAAATAAGAAAGAGGGAGGAATTCATGAATTCATTAAACGTACTCTACGAACATTAGCAACATCAACCTACAATTGATTAATAAATTTCAAAGAACATACCCAACGTCGTACTTGTATAACGCAATGAATGCTTTCTTACAATTTACGATGGTATTGGTCTTGATTTCCTTTTACGTCAACACCTACAACGTTCGTCACAATGCAATCGTATCAACTGATTCGTCAATGCCAAAGTTTTTCAAATCTATCGTGGGAGTCAATCAAAATTATAGTGACATAGTTTACACCCTCGGTTGAACGTAGAGCGTTTCAGTATCGTCACAGAATGTACAGTGTGATTATCGTGGGAGAGATAAAATTCAGTAGGATATGGTTTCAAACTATGTACTATGTACAATGATAATGGTAGGATACAGATAAGCATGTAGTAGTCTGTCAAATGCCAAGTACGAAAATAATTTCGATTATTCTCGAGATGAAAAAACTATACGCGAACAATGAATAATCGGTATGTACGATAAGTATTTGTTGCGGTACTATCTGAGTATCTATTGAACAAGCTTCGTAACTTCTACTTATATAGGTTGTTATCGGCTTTTAAGAAGATAGGTAGAGAAAACCTGTCGCGTGCTTGTGTTCCAGAAGCCTTCGAGCTATTCATCTACAATAAATCTTGTCAAAAACTGATCACTTTTGGATTATATGATTGATGCTTTTTTCGTGGTCCTAATTAATACCCAGCCAGTGTTTCTCAGCCGAGATTTGCGGTTTTATTCGCGTGCTTAGCTTACGTTATAAATATATGTACACTGTAAGTCGTGCCGATGCAACGAATCATTGGCCAGGAAGTTAATTACGCACGAATTTTGTAATTGTTGACGGATCAGTTTATTGATTGTTTAGCTCAACAGCCTATTTAATAGAGTTCTTATTAATAATGGAGTGTGTGCGAAATTAAATTTTAAAATGATATCGCTGAAGTACGTAGTAGGTTCAGATAATCGGGTGAAGTAAGAAAAAAATCAACAACCTCTATTTGTCTAATAATTTGCATACTCGTATTTTAGACCTGTGGAATTCTCGGGGGAGGCGTGAAAGGTGAAACTATAGCTTCCCCAGAGTACGATCATTTTAGAAAAAATTAATTTTTCATTTGCAAAAGTCGAAGAACAATTTTTATTTGACCCCCCTCCCCCGCCGCGAATACTATTTGAAATGCTGAATATTTCATTCTTCAATTGCAGGCCCTCTAACGTTGCCAGATCTTAGTTGGAACTTGGAAGCAGCAAAATTCATTTTTTTTTCGACATGAATATGTATCTTAGGATTGGGGGTAATTCTAGGAAAAGGTGACGTTTTTAACTTTTGATTTGCAATTTTTAATCCAGAACTAGCGATGAAAGATGATTATGAATGATTTTTGCACTGTATGTTAAAATGTTGACGTGGATATGTTACATATCCATGGCGTAGAATTTTTCCCATAATGAGAAAAGTGCCTAAATTTTTTTTATAAATGTCTAAAATTAAATATATTTTCTGTTTTCTTCGAAAACGGTGCGAATGCATCGTAGAAATAAATTACACAGCAACAAAGTTGCAAGGAATACGAAACGGATCTCAGCTCATACCTTCAAATCCAATCTTAGAAATAATCAGCATTTCATCTCGCAAATTTAAAATGAAGTAATTTCGATAAAATTTAGGAAAAGAAACAACTCTTATCAAGGCCAAAAAAGAACCCCCCCTCCTTTCCGTACATTCGTGCGTATACTACTTTCCCAATTTCTCTAGTAGACTGATTTTTTGATAATTTGGACAATTTTAACAATTTTTAATTAATTACATCGACTGATTCGAGAATAAATAATTTTCTACAATTTTTATACTCTACACTGGGGTGGACCAAGTTTAGATTTTTTTGAAAATCTGCAAACGACGGAGTCGTAATAGTTTCAAAATTATCTCAAAGGGACGTGAAAAAAATTTCAGTCTCCCAACTCAATTTTTTAAACTTGCAAAACTCATTTATTGTTCAAAAATGTTCAAAAAATCAAGTATTAATTTCCTGAAAATTTTTGAGGAAAATTTATTTGCGAGAAACGTCCTCCACATATGAATGTAGGACATCAATTTTAGATGATTAAGTACAATATTTAAATTTTATCCCCACAGACAAGTTTTCAGAGGTGCTTAACAAATGGGGTTTTCGTGTTTTTTAAAAATTATCTCACATTTTTTGAATTTTTTTTTTAGTAAATTCTTAGTGAAATAGACCGAATATACTTATCATCGTTCGTTTCATATCTGTTTTTCTCATTTTCCCCCTTTTCAGGGATTCTTAATTGCTATTCCAACATACAAAAATATACTAAAGGCCTCAATGGTTCAAAAAAAAAGAGATAAAACTAGAAAAATATTGGCTTTCAGAGTTTAAAGAAGATGAAATGTGTCCCTTGTGATGGAATTTTTTTCAAAAAATCATTTTCTCGATTTAAAAAAGAATTGTATTTTAAAATAGGTAAAACAAGACCTTTTTTGAGTAACCCTGAAAAATCGCTGGGGGGAGATAAAATTGAATTATTATGCTTACTCAACTAAAATTGATGTCCTACATCTATTTCAGGGGAACGTTTCTCAAAAAAATTTCCTTCGTGATTTTTAAGAAAATCGTGAAAAAAATCAAAATGTGACATTTTTTAAAAACCTCTAACAAAGAAGAGTAATGATGAAAACTTGTCGCTAATGGTCACGTTCGGTTCAAATATGCATAATAATTTCATTTTTGGAAAAAAATGTTCAAAAACATTCTTTTATTAAATTCATCGGAAATTTTTATCGCATTATTTTGAGGTCATTTCTCAACTAATGTGACCTAGCCGTTGGCATATTTCCAAAAAAGCAAAATTCGACCCATCTTACTCTACACCCTTTCCGCAAAGTTTTAAGATAACAGAGCACTGGCTTAAGGTCATTCCCATAGCCGAGTAAACGAATTTAATCTTTATAAAGGATAAAAATTAATTTCATCAGACATGACCAAAAATAATATCTCTTAGCTGGTCTTCTAGGACCCTGAAGCGTGTTTTCTTGATAGTTCAACATCCAAAGGGCATCTACCGTGCTTCAATAGGGCAAGAAAATTCTTCGAAAGTTGGCATTCTCCCTTCGCTCGAGGAAATTTTTGGGACTCTAAGGTGTAAAAAAATTGATTAAAATTATACATGTATACTTATAGTACTGGTTGCGAAGCTGAGCCTGCGGATTTTTTTTTTATTTTTTACGCATAGTAAGTCGCGTGCCAATAATTACCACGTTGTAATGGGTAGGTAGAAGATACAAGCTACAAGAATAAGGTCTTATTGGATTCTGATATTTGTACTTCAAGCATAAGCCTATATTACTCGTACAATCACCTTTTCCGTATCCGTGTATGTACATATGTCTAGCTTTAGCCTTGCTAATTAATTAAGATATCCTTAACACCTTCAATTTGAATCGATCGATATAACTACATATTTTAATGATCTAGAAAAGATCGAGGTTTCTGGTTATCCTACTCTTTATCTACGCATATATACATATTATATCAGCATACTAGTGAGTACTTCTACTTACCTTAATATTCCTAGTATTGAATTTTACAACTTGATATACATGCGAGTGCAATTAGTAGCCAGTAGAAGTACTGCGTAATCACATTACAAGAAAGTATGTAAATACAGGAGATAACTTAATCTTGGTCATTTTGAAATTCTGCGATTACCTATATTTTAGGTTCTAACTACAAGCAGAAGCGGATATGTATCAATTTAAGGACTTATAAGTAATTTTTTTGAAAAAGGCCCAGGCTCATTTTCATCGGCGAAAGTAACTTTTTTTCCAACGGGTTCCTCTTTCTAACGTTGATAATTTATTGAGATCAAAACCTATTTTGAAGCCTCGAACCAAAATAGCTGAATAGCTCCTGGCTCTGTGATCAAAAAAGAAATTGCATGTAAAAGGTAGAATAATTAGCCAAAATGAAGATAAATGATGATGCTTCAAGTTTCCAATTCTACTCATCCCCTTACCTGTTCGTTTTGAAATATTCCTCAATTTTTTCAATGATGCATGTAGGTATCATACATCAGAGGCATCTCCAGGAGCAATCTGAAAACGTGCAAAAGATACCAAAACTTCCTCTTCGCCTTGAGGTAAATTTTCTTCAACGCTTCAATCAAAAATAAATAAAAATCTGCAGATTTTCAAATCGCAATTTCAGAATTTCATTTCCTTTTTAATTGAATTTTTACTTTTTTTTTGATAAGAGGAACATCCATAAAGTACATAATACGTAGCTACACAACGTAAACATTTCTCATGATAAAAATGTTTCAAAAAGAGCTGGAATTTTCTCGGAAAATTAGCAGTTCTCAAGCTATTTAAGAGATAGCGCTTTTTTGTTTTCTTTCTATTTCTCCTGTGCGAAGCATTTTCGCTGGACATGACGTATTCATTGACGTTGGTTCGTACCTAGCCAAGCCTACAATCTACGGGCATCTGCTGAAAAAATTGTACAAATTAGTTATACGTGTATAACAAGGGTAGTGCACGTACTGTCAGACTCCGATATTGATGAAACTCGAACAGTTGAAAAGGGCATATTCAAAAACCCCCAAATCCAAACTTTCAGCTGCTGAAATTGATTTTTCGAATTTCGACAAATTTTTAAAGTTTTTTCCTACGCAGATTACTATAATGGCAACGTAATATGAGTTTTGAACAATTTTTTTTTAATTTTCAAAAAATCCAAAAATACACTTGGGCGGTTAAAATTTTTGCCACAACCTCTTTTCATGGTGTACTTTCGACAGACAAAGTTTGAAGTAATGTTTCGACCCAAGAGTGCGGTAAAGTTGTATTCTTGACCAACAACTCATCGTTGAAAATGTGGGAGGGGGCGAGGTTGCTTTTAAAATTTATATCTGATACAGTTGAAATAAAGAAATGAGAAAAAATGCAAAAAAGATGTATCCTTTTTTTAAGCTATAAGTATCACCACTCATCAAGCGATTTTTGGTATTTATAGCTTACAAATACGCTAAATTTCGACCTCTGACCTTCGAAATGGTGAAAAAATTTTCGCCCTTGCTTTGCTCGGGCTGTGTATTTTTTCGATTTCAAATAAATCTTCAACAAATTCTCCCTCCCCCGACAAGCCGAATATTGATACTCACTGCCTCGATTAGTGGTATAGTTAGAGAGCTTTTAACTTTTTTAACCGAACGATAAAAATCCACAGAGATTCACCATTCACGTAAGTAGAGAGAATGTATTAGCAGTAATGACGAAAATACTAATGTGAAAGGGGTAGGGGGAGGATCAAATACTTTCCCGAGCAATTTTCCCAGAATTCTAAATGTTGATGCTCTCGGCACTTATGCTCAAAATTTTTTAAAATTTTCACCCATATGTATTTTCCTTTTCAAGAAAAATGTTCAACGACCCTCCCCCCGCCTACACACACAAAGGTCTAGTATAGTTACGCTACTGATACGGAGGAAAGGAGGTGATCTCGTTGACGTAGCGGGATCACCGCATCCCCGTTTTGACCTGACACCTATGAGTGTCTGAGTGTCCTTTGTCTGCTAATTTAAAAAATTTCGCAATAATAATAAAATAGAAACGAATGCCCGTAATAGGTTGCCTTAATCATCAATAAATCATGTATGAGTTGCATTTGATGAAAATACAATTTTTACCCTTTTTTTCCAAATCTCCTAAAAATATTCAAAAAATAAAAAATACATTTCGGCAGCCAAAATTTTAGCCACAATCTTTTTTCATGGTATTCTTTCAATGAACAATTTTTGAAGCGAGGTTTCAACCTGACACCTTCCAGTACCCTTTTGCTTCCCTGCTTTTTACATGTCTAATCAATGTGAAAATTTAAAAATTTTCTATTTCACTGCGCACTACAAAATTCAATAAATTCTACGATCATTTTTTATCTCTCATCGGTACAGCGGGGAACAAAAGATGAAATTTTCGAAATTTTGACTTCGATTAGCTGGGCCAAAAAGGCTTTTAAATGTGTCTGTTCGAAATCTCAAATCAAAATTTGCCCATTAAAAGTACAAAAAGAGAGAGTGTTATAGCGAAAATTTCAGCTGTTAAAGTACATTTCAGAATTTTTTTTACGAATTTTCAAAGAATGATTCGGAAAGGGTAAAACTTTAAAAATTCGCCAAAAATTCGAAAAATCAACTCCAATTGAAAATTTTAATTTCGAGTTTTTTTGAATATATCGTAGTCCAACAGTACGCACAATTACCTAGTAAGTGGTCAGAATTCTGCGCAGCTAACAAAAACTTTATTGAATTTTAGAAAAGAAAACCAAAACCAAAATGGAGTTCGCAAATTCATTCCACTAACGTGTAAAAATTGACAGAATTTTTTTCTGGTAGCTATGAAGCTTGAAATAATCTACCAACATAAAAAAAATAAAAACTCTTGGTGATTTATATTTGATCGCATTTTAAAAAGTGAATCAGTGCAATTTCAATAGGCCTAAGGCAATCCATGCAACCAAAAGCTAATATTTTAAAACATCGGAATCCAGTTCAAAATTTTTGATCCCCTGTGAAATCAAATACATCCACCACTGCCTACATTCTTAATAAGTATACCTATCATATTATGCTAATACAAATAAGCAGTACGTGTATTATTTTTAATTACCTGTTAAGACTACCTTAGTACGTGTTAAAGGTGGTATTCTAATTTTAGGGATGGCTAAATTGTTTAGTAT
The DNA here is from genome assembly GCA_900060175.1 of Ferrisia virgata. Lineage (NCBI taxonomy): Eukaryota > Metazoa > Arthropoda > Insecta > Hemiptera > Pseudococcidae > Ferrisia > Ferrisia virgata. The sequence continues at coordinate 39,874 of FIZR01021561.1, read as the reverse complement.
ACAAGCTTATTACCGGTTCTAAAAAAGTTAATTTAATTTTAGTTTTGTTGGAATGTAAATTCACACTTAACATTGTGTAGTACAGGATAGCTTTTTAAAGATACGCCAGCGCAGAATTACGAAACAACATTTGTTAATTACCAGTTAATATGTAGGTACCTTATGTTATTACGTTATTTACATCGTTAAGTAGAATGATCAATTCTCACCCACTCCATAGCAAATATCAGATAAATTAATTAGTAAATTGTATTTTAATGAGGTTTCTGAAATGAGTTTCCATTTCAAATTCGAATTCTTATACAGATAACGGTATTTATTACGATCGTCTTTCTAAATACCTACTACACATAATATTTACCAATTGCAGCTCTTAAATTTTTCGATTTAGGCCTTCTTACAAATTTACATCATAAGTAAATACTTCATGATGTATTCCGATATTGATTTTTTTTTTAATCTTTGCTGTTAAATACTTTACTCGTAAGTAGGCGTATTAGTCTATGTTTACTTGGTATTCATAGATAGTAGGCAAGTTATTTGTTGATTTTGATGTTTTTCGATAAATAATTTCTTCGCTGAATCGGTAAAAAGCTACTGACTGACAGAAGACAAATAAGCGTGGCATTGGTAACACCCACAACCTGTTATCGCTTAATTTCCATTCATTATATGAACATTTGATGCGAGCGATGGATTTATTCGGTGTGAGTGTGCATGTGTATACGTGATACGATATACATGGAAAAGTGTAATATCTTACTTCCTGCAGTTAATTTAAACGTCATTTCATCTTGTACAACAGTTTATTTGATCGTTTATTACAGTATTATTTGTTCCCATGAATGTCGGCATGTACGTTGATACGAGATATTAAATTTAAATCATTGTACGGTGCCTAATTGATGAGCTCTTGTAAAATATTGCAATTTGCAAATTCCGAAAGTAATTTCAGATGTAAACGAAAAACGGAATCTTGAAATATTTCACGTAATTTCAATTTTATATCGCAAAAATTATCTATAAAATGAACTAATGGGATATTATCGTAGGCGAAATATTGATAAATTTTGTACGTATTATCTGTTGTTTGCCTTCTGCTCATTGTAATGAATACTTACCTCCTCGTACTCTTGAAATTTGCCTAGCCAAGTAGTAGTGTATGTTAGAACACGATACACGTAAATATACCTACGTATATAAATATTATACCTACTTATCATTATTCGTAGTTCGATCGACATTCTGTTTCTTGTGTAGGAGATGATTAAATCCCTTCGATGATTATGCATTGGAAAAACAAAAGCCTCGAGGACATCGGCGGCGCGTATCTCGTAGAATGTCGATTTTTCAAAGAATTCCTAGCATATTGGCGGTTGTCGCGGACGCGGAATGGCGTTTAAATTATAGTATTGACAGAATGATTTTGTATATAAGAAGAGCAGATGTAATATGAGTGACTGGCGTCACGCTAATAACTGGCAGCGATGGTTGCACGCGAGATTTTAAATTAAAAGAAAAAGTATTTAGGTGACAGCCTGTGGACATTTAAATATTAAAACAGTGTAAAATGTTAATACATTACAGACTTGGTTGGCGGTATCGGAAACCTGTTCAATTTGGATATTCTCCGCGCCGCGTCCTATACCCTTCAGACTAATGGTACTACAATACACAAGACTGCTGCGGTATAATGGTCATAATATCTATTACATTGCTAATATCTTATAACTCGTATCGACATCGCGTGAATACGTTTGTAATATCTATCTTCCTTGGCCATTGTAAGAGCACATATACTTATGAACGGCAAATTGCATTGCCGTTATGCTTCCACCAAGACCAATATAGTATGTAAGTAAGTGTATATACCTACCTTTACCTAGACAAATAATCGAGACCAGTAATGTCTCGCTGCTCTTCAGTTAGGACATAGAACATGGCTGCTTACTGGTTGTAAACATGTTGATGTAACACATTAGGTACTGTATGACTTTGAGAAGATATGACATAAGCTGTTGATGGTTGACAAGCGAAGAACACCCGCTGCTGTGCAGTCGTTCTTGCTATGCTATTTTGTCTTCTGCTTCGAATTTAACGACCGATATACCGCGACATGGGATTTGTACAAGTAGCTTTTATCTAATAACTTACCTACCTACGGTTTTTAGCTTCTGTAAGTAAATTGTGAAACGATTAGTAGTGTTTTTTCATTGTTACAGTGGTTTACTTATTGTTGGTAATCGTATTTTTATACGTACTAGATGCCTGTGTCTATTTGTAGACAAATAAGTAGGCATGTAATGGCTCAATTTTTAGCAGCCACGATTACCTGTAGGCCTGAATGTTCCGTCTTTGGAAATGAGAATGTGTTGCTGATAGAAACCATCTTTGTACTACTGGGTATTACTGCTTACAGTAGTAGGTCTAGGTTCATGCAACATTGACAGCTCTCAAATACATAGATGTGAAGAAATAGAATAGTTTTTTTTTTTTTTTTTCATACGACATTCCTTTAACCACTCTCGATTTTTATAAGAACTAACAAGATCAGAAATTTCAACTTTCAATTTTGAGGTTTTTTGAATTTTCATATCAAACAATTACCAAGAATTTTTGAAACCAACGTATTAGGATTTATACATCTTTAAGAATACCCTATGATGATGTGTAATATAGGCTCATTGTCTTATCTAACTACTTGTTTTAAATTGTGCGAAGCTCTTTCTTCATCTGTTACAGATTCATATCTCAACAGAAAAATTTTCAATAGTTTTCTGCATAAAAATTTTTAAAATAGGCCTAAATATGAAGGAATATTTGATATAAAAAGAGATCTACAAATAAGAATAATCAATCAAAAAGTAACAGTCGTCACAACCATACTGCTGTGGTCCTGCGCCTTCTTTGCTGCCAAAGGGACTGTTCCCATTCGTGCTTTTATTATGTCCGCCCATATTATAGGAGATCTTCTCCTTCTTGAACCAGGTACTGTGCCAAAAACAATGCTCTTTTCAAGATTCTCCTCGTTCCTTCTGACGATGTGCCTGAAATATCCCATGCTGCACTTCTCCCTCAGAATGCTCAGCTTTACTGGCTCCTCCAACTCTTCTACAATTGACTTGTTGATCCTTCTCACTGTTCGTGGGATCTTTACCTACATCTCCAAGGCATCTATTCTTCTTTTGTCATCTGCCTTCAATGTCCACGTTTCTGCCTCATACAAAAAACAGGAACCACAAGGGTTCTGATTAGCCATTTCCATGGATATCTTCCAGTTACATGTGATATTCCATATTCGGATCATTGCTGATTTTCCCAAAGCAATTCAGCACTGTATTTCTGCCAAAGGCCCAGCATTGACCTCTATCGTAGACCCTAACTAAACAACGGTGTCAACCTTCTCATATTCTTTTAGGACATCAGACTCTGGAAAGCACCACTGAAAATTAGATGTCCCAAGTCCTACCCATTTCAATTCCTTTTTACACTAGTGCACAAACAAGCACTAACGAAGCACAAACGATTGACACTAATTCAACCGCCACTCTCACATGGATGGAGCTTGCATATCCCCAGCCTCACCCAAAGTTTTTAAAAATAGAGGATGAAGGGCTTGAGCACAAACAAAATGATTGTGTGCACAAACAAAGCACAAGCAATTGGTACCACTTTCACTTCCATCCTGTATATCCAGGGCAGGGAACATGAAGCCCTAAAATTTTGAGTAATATAACCATTTTGGCCACAATTAAGGTCAAAGTCAAAACTCACTCAGTATTTGTAACCACCCCTTATCCACAAATGAAAGTCTGAATCGATTATTTGAAAGCATTTTTTTAGTCACTACAGAAACTTTTTTCCACAAAATCCAATCTTCTTCAAATTATTTCCTTTGAAAGTTTGAAGATTTTTTTCAGAAAATTCTAAAGCGACAGTTAAAACCATCAATTTTATGGATTTACCTACAAAAATTGTAAAAATTAAATAACTTCCAGCTAATCTGAATTCGAAGCTTTTGAACTAATATTTTTATTCTTCATATCTTCCCATAGGCTAGAAACTTACTTTAACTGACAGGGAATTTTTTTAAATTTTTAAATTAGATAAGATACCTTCTGGCATTAGTTTAACCAGAAAATTCTTAACGAAGGTAGGAGGTGTCCAAATTTGATGTGGCTGGTGAGGATGAGGTTTAATTTTAGCTTCGATTTCCAAAATTTTATCAAGACAATCATAGGTTTTCATCAGTAAACTGAATACAAACTTGACAATTTTTATGGTCAAATTAAATTTACTTCGTGGCCAAAGACAGATTACTGGGTGGTTATTCACCCATTTTTCAACTGCTTAAAAATGTCCTATTAACAACTAAAATTTTAGAGGTGACCTTAGCCTTGCTGAATAATCTATGCTGAAAAATGAAGCGTGCAAACAATAATTTCCTATCAACGTAAATAAAGAAAGATGTCTAAATTAAATAAAGATGAAAATAGTTATGTGATACTTATCCAATTTTTATTGAAATTGCGAGAAGTAAAGTTTATTTATTAGTATCTCGTACATGCTTTGTTAATCGCTCATTTAGCATAATCAAAAATACACTCGATTTTGAAAACGTAAGCATTTTTATAACGAAATGCCAACCCAACCTATCCGATAAATAACAAAATACAGGTTTATTGATTAACTTACGATATAGTGCTGAATTAATATGAGAAAAATTTCTCGCTGCACCAACATCGTCACACTGTTATTAATCTCACTCAATGCAACAACACAGGTACATTAGATCCTATGTCCTTATAAAAATAATACCTATGCCTATATTCCAAGTAGGTATACCACAAGTTACGGGGACGTTGAATTAATTAGCAACAAGCGTATACATGAAGCAACAAAATAAATTCGAAATAAGGTTAAATTCTATCGAAAAAATGTATATTGGCAGTATGCAAATCGATCAATTTGTTGTATTCTTTTTTTCTTTTCCTTTCAAAGTACAGAAGATGGTACTGGTCGTGAAGTCCATTAAGCATATGCAAACATATTATAAGGGCAAATATGGTTGTGTAAACGGTTCTTGCTTTTTACCAAATAGCGGCATTTCAACACCCACGTTAGTTGTTTGGATTATTTCTTTGTCTTCTGCGGTTACTTGTTAAGCGATAAATCCGTTAATGTGTTATACTATTGTATATTATTGTAATATACCCTTAAGTTTATACGGTGTGTGTGGTCGCGTCTTCTCCTGCTGAGAGTCTCAGGATATACATGACGCAAAATTCTAACAAATATTTTCTTGTAACTAGTATTGGAAGATTGCTATAATCAGTTTAGATGTACAACTCTTTTTCTCTCTTTTTCTGAAAGCTAACGAAGCGTTAAATTAGATGAGGAGATTCCGTATACTTATAGCTGCGACATTATATCCACCGCGCCTTCATAAATTCATAATTATACGTACCTAGATACCAATACCCGCGCGCGTATCTAAATGTTCTATAATGTGATTAAAAAAGTTAGTCGATTTTTTCTTATAGGTTCGACAATGTCATTGCAACGTAAATCAATGCCTTTTGATTATTGTTCGGCTTCGACCTATGTTGCCGACTTGCTGAAATGATTAACACTTGATTATACACCTGTGTAGGAATGTATTAGTACGTAGATGAGTGGATATTGGCTTTGAAACCTAGGAAATAAAAAGAAACTTAAAAGAATTCCTGTCTCTGTATGTTATATTGATATTAGTAAGATGAAGGATGAGAGGAGTAATGACTACATGCAAAACTTATTTGTGTATCGTCATATGTACTACACTCTGCAGTTATGTGTACAAACCTGAAAAAATACACAAATTATTAAGGAAAGGGTTTTAAAAGCTCCCCCTCCCCACAAAAAAAAATTTCCATAAAACACATCAATTTTAAAATCCTCTCTGCTGCTGCTTTGTACAGGTTAATTTGTTCATTGATTATAATCTTAAATGCCTACAGTGACCGTTTTACCGTAGAATCTTCGTGGATTTTTGCCCCCAGTAGCCAATTTTTAGAAGTGGAAAATTTTGCGATTTTCAACTCAACATTTCCTAAAGTTTACCCAAGTTCAACTTGAAAGATTCTTCTTCATATAAGTAAAAAGGCCTAGTCTTATTAAAAATGTTTTACACTGAAAAGGCCATTTTTGACCCCATTTTTGGAATTAAATCATCATAGCTCTGAAAGCCAAGAGAACTACAAACAATTTTTCATCATGAAAAATATTTTAAAGAATACTTTCTATCATACAGGTGGTTCAATTTTATTGAGCGGTAAGCTATGTTTAAAATTTGGTCAAAATTTTGATTGAGACCTACCCATGTAGAAAAACTGCACTGAGAGCAGCGGTTATTTACTATGAAATTGTAGTTTCGAGTAATTATTCAGCTTACATTAGTAGTACCTTAGTACTTGGTTTGCCACTCAACAGTAGTATTTTATCATACAGTAGTAATATTTCAGTAGATACTTATCACTGCAAAATGGTTACGTAGTAATCACTTGGCACCCACAGTAATATTTTATTGCTCAATGTTCCACTGACCAAAACTTTCCAGTAGTGATGAAGTACTTTTAATACTCTTAGAAGAAGTGTGTCGCAGAAATGTGTATAAAATGCTACTTCACTCCTCTTTGTAATTACCCAAGTAGTGAACTATATTATTATCTTAGATATTGAAGGTAGTAGTACGCCTCAGTGGTGAATGAAGGTTCTCCAATAGTATTTATTCTTGATAAATCGTAAGGATGCACAGAATACCCAGTGTTAGTAATCAGTGTGGATGCCTAATGCAGTCTTGCCAATGGTAATGCATTACTACAACTTGATGGTTTAAGGTTTGAGTAGTAACATAACATTTCTAGTAACACAGATAACCCAGTGATTTTTCACTACTACAGATTTCACTCTTCAGTCGTAGTAGTAAATTACTATGGGAAAAACCGGACTAGAAACCACACTGATTTTTCAATAGTATACCAGTGCGGTTTTTCTACATGGGTACTCATTTTGTCAATGTATCGTCATTATCGTCGCATCTATATCTGCGTTACATCAATTGACCTGCCTATTGAGAGCTGTAACTTGCTGAAAAGGAGCCTAAGGTATCAATGAGTTTCGTCCTCAGCCTTCCTTCGCTTCTGCTTGTAATTGGTGTATATTAGAGGAAATACTTTGCTGATCTTGTTTCCACTACTCATTCTGTTGGACTTAATTTCATCACATGTTATAGTCGCCGATCTAACTCTGTCTCTTGAAGTCTCGCCCATTGTTCCTCTCATGGATTTCATTTCTGCTGCCGTAATTGCCAATGTATAATTTGAGAAAATTTTCAAAAATTGACAATAAGTTTAAATGTTTACTTATTCGTTGCCTAGTTAAATATTAAATCGTAACTGGAGGGGGGAGGGGGGTAAACTTTTAAATTCTTTTTTAAGCATTGCTAGAACTAACTCCCCTCCCATCCTTTTTTCTTCATGAAATAAAGCAATGTTGAGAATATTAGCGTCGTTAGCGTATAAATCAAACCTTCTGAACACGAAAATAAAGTCAGGTTCTTCATCTGATCCTAACACATTATACAGGGTATCCCATGAAACGTCTATTAAAATATAACATAGGTAATACTCGCGGAGACAAATAAAAAACGTCATTACGATAGATTGCCTATCTTGAAAATTGAAGGGACTACGGTGATTTTTCTTCATGATATCCGAGTTTCTATGGAAAACGTTTTTTCAAAGATATAAATTCAATTGCAAAAATCAAAAATGCTAATAAAAGTAAAAAGAAAATGTTTTGTAAAAAATTTTTACAAAATTGAAATTAAATTTTCTCGGAAATTTTTTTCATCGCGAACCAAAATTTGCAACCTTTGGTGGATAGTACATGTCTTGTAGGGTAATTTTAGCTACTTGAAAAAAGTTAGAAAAATTTAAACTTGAAAAGTAGCGTTGTTTAAAAAAATTTTAATTATGTTTTTAAAAATTAAAATTTTTCAAAACAGCATAGTTCTGTAAATTATCATTTTTTCAACTTTTTGTAAATGACTGAAAGTACCCTACATGCCATATACTATCCACTAAGGGTTATAAATTTTGGTTCGCAATTTCAAAAAATTCCCTTATAGGAAAATGTACAAAAAAGATTTACATTCCACACTTCATACTTCCTTCAATTTCAATTTTATAAAAAATCTTAACATAACATTCTTTTTTTACATTTATTAGTATTTTTGATTTTCGCAATGAAATTTATATTTTCGGAAAAATTTCTTCCCATAGAAACTCAAATGCCATGGAGAAAAATCATCGTAGCCCTTTCAATTTTCAAGATAGGCAACCTATCGTAACAAAACGTTTTTAGTTCATCTCCACGAGTACTACCTACGGTTACATTTTGATGCACGTTTTCTGGGACACCCTATATTATACTAACTCGATCAAAATGATTAATTTTCTGATAGTAAAACGAATTCTTAATGCATACTCCCGTCCTCTTTTATTCACGTATAGGCGAATACACATATACTACAGTAGGATCAATTTCCCTCTGAAAATCAACCGCAAATGTGTTAGGTATCTCATAATATTTATGTTTGCAACAATAGTTCCCATTGAAGAGGTACTACCAAGTACGTAGGTAGTAATTACAAACTTTTGTCAAGCACAAGTATGCATCTCGAAAGCTACAAATACTACCTAACGTTGATCGTGTTTACCTATCTGGCACAAAATAAGTAAGCATGATGTAAACACCAATTTGCGAATTATTTATAGAGGTATACCTTCCCATACAATTCGACAGAGGAAAAAAAATTAATGTTACATGTGACATTCGTAAAATACGAATAAATATACCTATTACCTACATATAAGAAAAAAAAACAAGAACAATAATAAATGTACATAAAACGAACTTTAACGTTATCTTCGACAGCATAATCCGCTATATGTACGATTCCGGGTAGCATTTTTCAAAGCAACAAGTGCCGATCACTGTGTTAAATTACACGAGTTTTTTTTTGTGTAAAATTACTGCAACAACGCGGTATCTTCATAAGAAGAAGTTACGAGTCTAGTTATGACAAGTATTATGTAGATAGTTTATGATAAAATTCTTTTACCGGTTATGTTTATTTAGATAAACACATTTTACATATTTATTTCAGTGGAAAAAAAAAACTAAAAAAATTTTAATCCTTATTGGTTCAATTTTAGTCTCGTCCATTGATACGAGTATTTTCATAATGAGAAGTTGACACAAGTAAGAACGTATGTAATTTAGCTGTTGATTTGAACATTTTCATCCAGTCTAAGTCAAGCACCTATTATCTTCATTTTCTACTACACTTTTTTCCATTCGTAATGAATCCAATCTGCATTGCATCTCAAGCTCGCCACTTTCTTTCGCTTTGAGCTTTTCGAGTCAATATTTTTTTTAATTCGTGCAGGTACTAGCTAAATATAAGTGTAAAAATGTTATAAAACTAGTCTTGTTAGTATTGCCCTCATTACGTATTTTTCCAGATAATATTTTTGTAAAAATTTATGGCGAATAGAGACGCTACATCGTAAGAAAATACAGCTACCACTCAGAGCGAAACTACTCGGAGAAAAAAGATATCATGTTCACACGAAATACAAAATGTAAACTCTCAACTAAGCTAATCAGTTGAGCAGTAAATAAAAATTTACCACGATGTAACCTCAGTAAGCTACATATATAAGAATCGCCGAAAGTTAAATTTTAGTACAAACGGGGCTTTATTCTTCGAGTACCAACGTACGATACGATAATGAACGGCAGCGTAAAATATTGGAACATTTTTAACGATTCCGTTATTAACTCGAATTATTCAGGTTTAAGTCGAGCCCGAAGGAAAGTTGGTATAAACTTGACGTCTTTATTTAAGAGATAGTTATTGTTATACCTGTAGTGGTACAAGAGCGAACTAGGTGGCGGCTACTTTTATCGAAATGAATTATATTCGCTACCGTTGTTATAAATATTACGATTATGTTCGTATTTCACCGTGCGGATGTGTATTTTTCTAACATCGTGAGATTATTTGCCACTTATTCGCGGCAAAAGATCTTAATTTATTTCGGTGGCAGTTGGAATTCTGTAAACGATGGCGCGGCAATAAAGCCGCTGGAGAATCGTAAATACGCGAAGACTGATTTATAAACGGATAACTGTAATTGGTAATAGGTAGCAATTAAATTTCAGCTCAGCGTTAAAGCAGGCCCGTGTAATGTATAATTTTTGTGTAAAAGCGCGTAAAATGTACAGTTTTTCTAAACGTTTTCGAGCTTCGACTTGCTTACAAAGAAATGACGAGTAATTGTTCGCAATTAATAGGTATCATTAAACGTGCTATAAAAATCTTCGATAGATATTCATTAAACGTCATTATTTAACGTGTAATTATGTGGATACCATTAAAAACTCCTACATAAATAAAACTTGTCGTTAAAATTTACATAAACAACGTACAGATATTTAATAAATTCGCGAGAAAACCTGCAAATAAATTATTTTTTCAATTTTTATGCAGAAAAAACAAATATACCTGCAATTTCATTTAACACCTAATTAAATACATACAGCCAGAAAATACATAGAAAGTTCTTTAGATTGATGAGGGTATAATCATAAAATGTACCTACGATCGGTACGATCAAAATAAACCCGACTAAGCAAGGTTTTGGGAGTTGAAATATTTCCAGTACTTACCACCTACCTAACTACTTACATACTGTAAGCTGGTAGTTTTATCTTCAATTAAATGAAGATTTTCAAAGATGATCTTTCTTAATGTTTAAAAAATAAAAGTAATTAAAATACCTGAAATCTCGTTTAAAAAATGTTTATTTTCAACTGTACCAGGTAAAAATTTTGGTCAAAATTTTTGTGTTATGCTTGCGTCAATTTTTCCAAACAAAGAAAAAAAATTATAAAATCTGTCAAGTCAAATGGAAAATAATAATTGATGCAAAAAATTTGTATTGATGTGTGGATTAAGTACGTAAATAAAAACGAAGCATGAAGGTGGAAACATTTTCAATTAGTACCAGAGGCGAAATGTTCCAGTAGGCTTTTAGAGTTATTTTTTTAATAACCACAAAACTTGACTTCGAAGGCATCAAAAATTTAATTTTTCGCTCCTTTTTTTCACTTTCCTCAATCACAAAACTAGTCCTGTTGTAGTATTGGAAGGATCGAAAAAGAACATAGCCTGTATTTCGACTAAACTCGCAGAGGATGTTGAATTTTCAAACTTGGCATGAAAGTGATGGTGCCTAGGAGGAGTGTTGTGAAAATATTTCAAATTTTTTGGACCTTTAGTATGACCTTGAAACAGGCTTTGGAAACTTTAAGGGGACTTGTAGGCTCTCATTTTAGAGCTGAAAACTTGAAAAAATTTTCTCGAGTCATTAGGAGTACTTCAGACTTTCCATATTTTTCTCAAATTTTATAAAATAGATGGTCCCTTTACAGCCGCCAAAAGTAGAGATTTAACGAGCAAAGGCAACCCATTCAAAAAATTTGAAAAAAATATGGGGGAGGTGTAAAGTACTCCTAATAACTCGAAAAAATGTTTTCGAGTTTCCAACTCTAAAATGAAGGGGAGGGGGCTACAAGCCCTCGTAAAGTTTTCAAGCCTCATTTCAAAGTCATGCTAAAGGTTCGAAAAATCTAAAAAAATTTCACAACACTTTCTCTATGTACTTTCCCTTTCATACCAATTTACCCGAAAGTGCATTTCTCGTGCCATCTCCTCCCTCCCTAGCAAGATAAAAGATAAAAAATCGCGAATACGCTTAAAAATCATCTTTTACCAGTGTCTAAATAGTCTCTAAAAAAATTTGAATTCCAAGGCCCATGAGCAAATCGTCCATTCGCAATTCAGTGTCTTAAAATTATTTTAAAAGTTATAGTAGCACCGCTATGCAAAACTATTCTGCTATTTCGATCAAAATCCACTTCTCTGAGCTAAAAAAATTTTTAGACGTGTATTTAAGGTAGGAGGTCTTTCTACTGCATTTTTTTATAAATAAAAAATCTCAATTTTTACGATTTATAGCTTTTCAATTACCTGGCAGAGGGCTAAAAAATTCTCTCGGATCAAACCGAAATTGCACTAGGTACACAGAGAAACTCAATCCGCATCCATTTTTAGGAGGTGTAAACAGCAAAAAACGGGGACCCAGAGTGGCTCCGGAGTTGGAGTCAAAATTATTACAAAATGACTCCAACTACGGTCAGACTCCGAACTCAAGCCGAAGTCGTAGTCGATGAATTTCAGACTGACTGCGGAGTTGGGGTATCAAAATTCAGGTCAGTAAAATTGTAACACCGGAGTCGTCAAGAGTAAAGGTTTGAGAATGAATCCGGAATTATAGCACAGTGCTTCAGTTGACTTCGGAGTCAAATCCTCGGAATCAAAATCAAATTTCATTATGACTCCAGCAGTCTGAAGTCAAGATGGAGTCGGAGTCAGTATGGAATCAGTTTTTTAGCTGACTCTACTCCTTGAATTAAAAATTTTTATGCATACTACCGAACTAGCTACTTCAACTGACACTGAGTAGATCTCAAAGACCCAGGATGACTCCGAACGTTCGGAGTTGGAGTCAAAATGATTCTAAAATAACTCTAACTCCGAACTGGTTCCGGAGTTGGAGTATCAAAATTCAGGTCAGTAGAATTATAACTCCGGAGTTTGATGCGGTCAAGAGTCGACGTCTGAAAATGACTCCGAAGTCAGTGGTGAAATTTAGAGTCTTGAAAACTGAATCCTTCGTCAACTCCGGAGTCGAGGTATCAAATTTAATGCTCAGTAAAACCACGACTCCACGACTCCGAAGTCAAATGAAATGAAAAGTCAAGGTTCAAGAATGGCTTTGGAGTAAATGGTCAGAGTCAGAATAAAATTTCATTATGACTACCACTTCACTGTTTTTATAATGTACCAGAGTAAAAATCATTTATGTTTAAACTGGGGCAAAGAAATAAATAAATTTAAAAGAAAAAAGACTCCTAAGTTGAATGTTAATTGAATCATGAACCAGAAACAAATACCTGCCAAGTACCCACATATCCATCAACATTTTACCGCACAAAATTTTGTACCAACATAATATACGCAGGATTGGTAGGAAAAAAAAACCTAACCTAAGATATTTATTTAAATATTATGACGCTATTTGTAATGATCGGAGCATCTAAACAAGAACAGTCTTTCTACATTTATAAAATTATGAGAACTCGTTTTATACGTCATGTCATCGCTATAATGCTTTTTATCATGATTGGAAAAATGTGATTTCAATGATCGATGGGAATCCGAAGCCATCGAATCAGCATACCAATAAAGAACAGCTTTTACAACTTTACATTAAAGAGGTATAGTCTCATCACCATACTTATGCTGTTATGCTAATATCCATCTAATCGTAAAATTGAAATTCGCATCGTGTCGATATAGTTCTTTCACCATATACGTACGCTTAGAAATGCACCTTTCTTCCTGACTGCTGTAACTGACAGTCGCGTTTATGAGACCGAATTGCAAATAGCCGGTAACATTCCATCTAAACCAAATTATCTTTTCATTTAAAATCATTTAACTCCCATGACTAATTTCCTTTGAAAATTATAATTGCGAATAACTTAATGTTTACTTATCTCCTTCTACTTAATCCATTCGTACCTCAAGGCTCAAGAATGCAAAAAAATAATTTTTGGTGGAAGGGGGTCGGGTTCAATGTCTGTGTACTTGGATTTCAAAATAATGAATCAGAACTCAGCTTTTTCACCTGCCTACGACACTGATATGCAATCATTAACACGTATGCATTAATAACATCAAAATATCATAACTGCAAATTAATGCTCAAAGGAAGCTGACGTTTCAATATAAGTAAAATTAAATCTTAATCATTTGCTGTATTTATACCTACATTTTAGTACAACGAAATCAGACCTAGTATAGATCGAATGAAATATCAAAATTCCTAGCAGCTCCAATATTGTCGTACACATTGCAAACATTTTTGTAGTCAGCTCATTTAGCAGTAGATAGTAGGTAAGTAAAGTACCTGTACCTACACAAACGCATAAAAACGTACCTACCTTATCTTCACGCCTTTGCAAAATCAAGTCACTTATTACTTATGAGTTGGATATAAATCCACACCTGTGAGCAGTATGCAGTTTATGAAAATTAACTCGTCTCATAGCATCGCAGGTGTTATTGAGAATTGGATTGTACTCATTGTAAAATGATTATACACATTTTGCCATTGAAATGTGATATGAGTAAGCAATTTTTCATATGCCCCAACACAAATTTTATGTAAAGTCCAGTCAACTGGTTCAAATGTACATTGATAAGATGTTGTTTAATAATGTAATTACTTTTCAAAAAGAAAAAGTTACGTTAATAAGACCGCGCTTAGATATGACAACTTAATGCATTTCATTTATATACATCTCAGTTGATTTCATAGTACGAAATCTTCAGTCATAAATGCTGCGTATGTAGATATCATTCTAGCTAAAGGGCGTATACATACCTTGTAATTAACCTTTTCTTTTAATCATATGAGTAATCTGCGCAATGAATAGCATATCCGCGAGGACTATAATTTAAAATAAAAATTTACCCTAGTGAGTACCTAGCTACATATATACTCGTAGATATTGTCTATTAAGTATGCCTACCATAGGTATACTTTTCAAATTGTCCAGACTCCAAATGCAGACCATCAAAATAATGAATAAATGAAAAGAATACCTTGATCTTTAGATTACTGTAGAAGGTTTACCAGAAAATGTACTGGGTGTTTCGCATTAACCTGCCTCTTCTTGTACCAATGATTGATCAACTCATGAGACTTACATGTATGATGGTTAGCATATGCAAAAAATTGAAGGTGTTGAGATTTGCTATTTCCAAAATTTTATTTTTGTTCAAACCTGCTGCTCATTTTGAAAATCAATTGAAAAAAAATTAATTACGAAAAAAATTAGTTGTTTGGGAAAATCCCTGGCGGGCCTTTTCAGGTGGGATCCTTTTCAGCAAAACTTAACTAAAAAGTTTTAATCATTTCGTACTTCGAAAGAAAAAATTAAAAGAATCTGATGTAATTTAAAAAATATATGTTACACCGCGAGGCTCACTCAATACCAACCCAAGCTCTCAAAGCAGTACTGCAACTTGTGACATTTTTTGGGAGGCTTCTTCAACTCTCCTTTCTATTCATAGGGAGAATGAAAGAAGAAGTAATATTTCTTAAAGAACTGGTCAGTCGTTACGGTTAGAGCTGTATACATGTATGAAAAGAACCCTTGGGGCCCGGGTTTTTAAAAATTGAAAAAATGTTTAAGTACCTAAATTTTTATTATACAATATCACTGAAGTCGAATTGGGGGGGGGGGGTGGATGCCAACACCGCCAAATTCAGTTAAAAATGAAAAAACCGCTTATTACCAAAGAATGAAAAATGTATCAAGAATGAATCATGCAACGACTTTGCCGATACAAACTCCAGTAAAAGTCTATTGTAGATGATGGTTTTTGTATTTTTTTTTTGTTTCATGTAATTTTTTCAAATTTTGTATGCCTATTGCCAATAAACTTTGATATTAATTATAATGTTGAAGAAGAGAAGAGTGGTGACAAAAAAAAACAGTTTCCTGTAAATTATTTTTAAAAAAGGGAGGTCCAAAAAAATTTTGTACAAGACCCGTATTTCCTCTCGCCAACCCTGTTATGAGCACCTCATTAAAAATTTTCAAATGAACGGGAGAGCACCTTCAACTCAGTGGATTGGAGTGGTAACCCCGAGGGTTGCATTTATATGGAAAAAACAATGTCAATTGAAAAAAATTAATTTTTAATCATTTTTGGACAAAAAGAGAAAAAAAATCGAATTTTGAAGATAAATGTGAGGAAAGTGAGACGATTGCGCTACAAGGCAAGGAATATGAGTGAAGGACCGTGGTAAAAAAATCAAAAGATAAAGTGCTTTGCAAACTGTGACAATGTAAATACAAAAAAATTAAGTGGAAAATTTTCAATTTTTTCATTTTTTTGTGGATAACTTCTGATAAAGCTATAATGAGTCCCCCACTAAAAAATCTTCAAAATCACCAACAGTGCATTCCCCTCCCATTTCATGGTCTAAGCATAAACCCTAAAGCTTGCTTTCCAACAGTGAAAAAAATATTTAATATTATAAAATAGAAAGTCATGAATTTTTAGAAAAAAAAAATTATTAAATTTCAACATTTCACGGAACAACAGGTTTGGACGAAAATCAAATTTTAGAAAAGGAAAATCACAGTCCCTTCAGTTTTTTGGGCATGCTAACTATTATGCATGTAAGTCTCATGAATTGATGTGTAAGTGGCATAAAGGAAGGAGGTTAATGCGAAACACTCGGTAGGCCTACAACAAACAAATAAAGAAATTAGTTCGAATTTCCAACGGTTTCTTTCATCATTCTCAAACAAATAAAAAATTTAGTTCGAATTTCCAACGGTTTCTTTCATAATTCTAGTTTTAAAAAATGAACCAATGAAAAACTGAAAAGAGGGCAGATAGTTCGGGCATTAAAAACTACCTCGTGAAATCGTAAACTTGAAAATTTCTTCAACAGTCAAGTCATCAAACTCCAAGTTTTCTGATCAGTCAAGGTACGATGATTTAACTGTGCAATAATAAATCTGATGTTTTAATCAGTAAGGTAATCGTTTCGCTTCTTGGCACTAGCTTTTTCATTGAATCATTCAGACTGATGAATAACCTAATAAAATAGGTACGAATTATCTAGTTCATCGAACGATAGATGTCGATACTGTAGCAGCCAGTTGGTGAAAAAGCAAACCCAATGATTGGATAAAAATAAACACAAAGTTAAAAGGAAGAAAAGGTTTCATTAAAATAATCACTCGCTTCGGGAAACATTCAAGATTGAAATTCTTCGAAAATAAAACCAACGATATTTTCCATTTTCAAGATTTGCGTGATCAAAGTTGGTTAGTCGGCTGAAAAAAAATAATAATTTCCTAAAGTCACAGTGTAAGAACATGGTCAATTCGCTATACATAATAAGAAACTCAATTCGTTGTAAACAATAAATGTTGAAATGAAGTGGACTGCAGTCCAGGAAGAGGAGGAAAAAAAATGGTGCGAAGATACAGAAGTTACCGAACGATACAAACAGGTCATGCGCGCATGATAATCGGTACACTCAAACGTATATAACAACATCTGGACCACCTGCGATCTCGTTTCATCGCTCATCTTATGAAATGTTAGTCTTAATATATGATTTTTTTGAATGAGCATGCGGCTAGATGTAGAGCAATTCGACAACGGCGAAAAGATTGTCGATTAGGAATTTCAGAGTAGGTAATCTGAACGTCCAAATCTCGCATACATATAACCTTACTTACACATCTATATAGATGCATCTGAGTTCACCAATATTTTTGTGTATTTTGCATCGAATTCAGAATTAGTCCAACACAGTGAGGTAAAAACGCGCCGACATTATAATATGGTAATACGCGTACATCTCGGCATAGGTATTACGAATTTTTCCAACTTTTCAATTGGAATTCCGGTAAGACAGTCGAGAACAATGTAAACTTTTTGAATGCCAAGAGTGCGACGCTGGCGAACTTTGAAACATACCGATGAGAGCAGTAATACTTTCGCGGCGAATACTAAAGCGAAAGCAACTTGCACATCAATCACAATCGCATTCTATGGTTACAAGTTGCGGTACACCGACCGCCTACGAGTTGGTTTGCTGGACATCTAACCATATATAGAATATTAAACAATGACCACTATTTTCCCGATCGATTCTAAAAGATCCTACACTTAAATAACCGTCGTCTCAAAGATGTTTAATTTTATTACATTAGTTTTGTGTGAAGAGAGCCACAACACACATACAACCTGCTTGTCTTCGGATCACCGTAGAGCCTACAGAGATAAGGTTAATTGTTGCTATGCGACTAGACTGACAATTATGAATTTAAAACCGTAGAAGGAAATACGTGTACTGACGATGGAGCGAACGCATTCGCATTTAAATGTAAAATTGGTTCGATAATGAAATTGAATACGATCTTTCGTTGCATTTAATTGAAATTCTTAATCGTAAACTCGTACGCACATCCATAACTCTATCGAGTGACCACATAACTAATCACTTTACCTGTGAGTAACAAATAAAATATAATGAAAAAATTTATTCTTATCACTGCTGTAGTATCGCTTAACTAATCAATAAGCTCTATAGGCCTGTGCACATACATATACCACAAACCAAATTATTCGTCAAGTGATTCAAGAAAACCACCGCGAAACGTGTATACCTATTTATCTGCCTGTATATTATACACCTGCTTACTTACATCTTATTTTTATCTTTCTTTTTGATTAATATTAAACTTACATGCATATACATATATTTTTATACATGTATATCTATCCACTTTTTATGATAACTTGAATTTTTTTTTCCTTATTGATTACTACCCTGCCACTCTGGACTCTACTGTTATTCGGATAAGCTGAACTTTCGTTTTTTGTTCATACAGCAAACTTCATATCCTTGTAGGGCAAAAAGGTCCGAAAAAAGTTTAAAAGACCACATACTAGCAGCTTTAGATCCATGACAAGACAAAGAAGATATAAGTTACGAAGTACCTTGGCAAAAAATCGCATAATTATTTAATGAATCATTATCTTTCAATCTTCAACTTTTAATTTTTAGCGTGATTTTCTGTCATATTTTCAATGAAAACCAGGCTACTACAATCCATCGACCTGAAACTGGTGAGGGGGGTTTAAGATTTATTTAAATGCTTTTTGCACAATTTGAAATTTTAAAATTCGTTTTCTTAAAATATGAACTGATTCGTTTTCCTCAAAACACGACAAAGTGACTTGTCTGCTTTCTTCCCTGTACCCTTCAATTGAACTAGGAAATAGAAATTTGGTATGAGACTTGGTAGAAATCATAGATGTGCCTTTTCTCCTCCAAGTGGAGCGAGATAGTTGAAATTTGGAATATATATTTATTAGGACACCAGATGTGCCTTTTGTGTGTTTCGACTTTTCAACCTCATTCCACCCCGGCCCCTCACAACCCCGAAAAAGTTGTTTTTTGTCGGTTTTTCTTATTTTTTAAGTTATTTGTCACATGTACCCCCCCCCCCAATTGGTCGATGAAGTTGAAATTTGGCATGTAGATTGAGTACAGGTTTTAGATGTACCTTTCGCTGATAACGACTTTTTAGCCCCATTGATCCTCTTCATCTATACCACTGATTAGGAAAAAGCATCGCTAATAATTTATCTTTTTAGCCTCATATTGTTAATGAAAACCAAACTATTACGCACTATCAATCTACGATGCATGGAGAAAGAGCATCAACGGAATTCGATTTTGGGCCCCTGGAAGACCATTGAAACCATTTTTAAGCATGTCAAATATTTATTCCTTTTAATTTCCTCCCCCTTTCCCTCTAAAAAAAAGTGAAAATCATTTGTTCAGCTCGATACCGACCAAAATCAATCCAATTTGAGCTGTAGGCTTGATTTGGCGATGGATTTCATTTTTCTAAGCAAAGATGACTTCAAGTCAAAAATTCAATTATGACCAATTTGTGGGAGGGGAATGCTGAGGGGCTGAATTGGGAAAAATTGTTTATTGTTAAACCCGTGGAGAATTAAAAATCGTATCATGTATCCAAAAATTAACTTCCCAGGTAAATTAGAAGTAAAAATAGGAGGGATTCACCTCCCCCTTTTGACCATAAAAAAAAGTCTGCCCGAGGTATATCTCGCTCTAAAATTGAGCTGGGAGGTTAAGATTTGACATGTAGATCTATTACGGGTTGTAGACGTGCCGTTTGGGGATTTAAACTTTTCAGCCTCATTGCACTACCTCACAATTCCCCTGAAAAAAATGATTTTTTGGCTGGCTTTCCTTCTATATAAACATTTCTTTTAATTTAATTCGTCATATTTTACAAACACCTTCACGTAGGTCCCAATTTTTTTTACCCGTAATAATGCATCGTGTACATAACATTTTGGCTAAAATCAAACACCTCGATCGTTTTTTGGATTTAGACCTACGAATGTCTGAAAATTCCTTTAGAAAATTTTGAAAAACAGAATTTTAAATCCGCATGACCAAGTTCCTAGAATAGTTGGAATATGCAAACCATTCTACATGAGCTCAACTCAAATTGCACTACATGTAGTATAAAGGAAGTAATATCGAGATGGAACACTATGTATGCAAGTAGGGAAAATCTTGGGCCCAAATTCAACCATGTCCGAAATTTTGAGAGGAGTGCCGAGGTGCAAGAAAGAGGAAAACTTATTTATTTTTTAGTTAATCGATAGAGGATCAAAAATTGTATAATTCCTCCCCTCCCCAATTGACTTAGGACGCTAAAATTTCGCATGTATATATCAGTAGGTGATGCCCTGGATATGCTTTCTGTATTGTTTGAACTACTTACGTTCTCAACTCCATTTTATCCCCCTCCCCTCACTCCCCTCCTAATACCAAATTTTTTTTTATAGTCACGTTAGGCTCAATTTTTAACATTTTTCAAGTCGTTCATTCCATTGAGCTGGAGGAGGGGGGGGGGTTGAAATTTAGTATGTAAAATTTGGTACTGATTGTACATGATTTTCTTTTTAAGGTTTCAATTATCCATTCGGAGTCGATATTTTCCTAAGGTAACTTTTCTGAAATTTCCACTGCAATAATATTCTATAAAATACTTTTTTTTCGGTATTTCAGCATCACTCGAACTCTACAACTCGTATTTAGTACAGTACAGTTCACCTTACTTGAGTAAGCAATAGGTTGATTTCTGAGGATTTAAACTTTCCTTTACTAGATAGGTAAATTATTTTCATTTCTTCAAATACCTAGCCTTATGTCTTGAATGAATTTTTCAAGCCATCTAATCGATTGATATAGATTGAACATCACAATCTTATTTGGCCCAGACTGTTAAACTTGAGATTGGTAAGTAAACAATTATAGAGCCCTCTGCTCTAATTCATTTTTACCATAGCTTGCTCAGTGAAATTAATATTGAACGCTGATTGAATAATTCTCCCAGCCCTATTCTCGAATAGGATAGAAAAGGTTTCTATAATTATGCGCTTGAACGTGGACATTTACATGCTAATAAGTTGCATCTTATTCAATTTACAGTTTACATGTGGAAAAAATCATAGCGCCAGTTTGTGAAGCAAAATGAAATGATATGACGGTTGATATGCAGTTTGACCTCTTAAACTGTTAAGCTTAAATATTACGCACGACGATGTATACTTACATATTTATAACTAATTACGTTTATGACATTTATAAACGAAAATTTTGGCAAAATAACATATCCAAGTTACATAAATAGTAGGTGGTTAATTCATTCGCAAAATTTTCTCAACTTAATATTCTAATGGTAAGTACAACATCAACTTACATATTGTAGGCGGTTGGTATATGTATGTGACTTAGACGTAGGCAGTTGTGCACTAGTCGAGTTGACACTACATAGAATACGTAGAAAACATTCGATTTCGATTGTTATAATTGTTTCGCGTGCCCTCTCTTAATTAAAAATATAAATATGTTATAAGATGACCGCTGATGAGATGGTGATAACAAATCGGCATTTAACATGCTAGAAAGTAAACAGCGAACTATTTGTAAATACGTATCTAGATTGTTGTTAATAAAAAACAGATATCGCGGACAGATACTATACAATACATAGGTATCGGTGTGTATGTAATGTATGTATGTAAGTATATGTAGTATATAGGTATAGGTACAGGTATACGTATTATAATTCATCGACGGTCATCGGTATTTATTGCAACAGTACAGATAAATGTTGTCGATTATCGCTGCTATCTTTCCCAAAGTGGAACAAATGACGGTTTCTTAGTTTATGGCACCGTGTATCATTCGACGTAATTGTTCGATTTACTTTAAGCTGCATAGGAAAACGGAAAATTCTTCGGTGTACTTTTTTACTTCAAATTGCACATCAGTTACCTGATACAGTATTTGAATGGACCCATTGGACACCCTCACAAATTTACTTTTTGCAAAATCGTTGAGAAAATCTTAGTAATAGTAATTCTAAGCAATTAATCGATGATATGCATTTTTTTTTTTTTCAATCCACAAAAAACATTTCCCTATCGAATGTTTATTCCATCATTTTGCAGTGTGAGATTAGATCAGTTTTCATTCCTATCCGATCTTAATTATATTAGAGTGGGGGGGGGGGTACATTGACAAAAGAAAACTTAGAATTGTCTCAGCTGCTGACCTTAGGAGGGTACATAGAATTTTTTTGCCAAGGTATATGTTTTGATAACTATAATTTTTAGACTTTTTTTCAATTTTTTTTCAGATTTGGGCCGTTCTTAAAAACTTAAAAAATGCTCAAAAATGCGTTTTTCTCAAAAATAATGGCTTCTACGCTAAAAATGAATGGAAGTAAAGTTATTCAGCGTAAAATTTCACTTCAGATTTCGTCATTAAAATTTTGGCTAAGAAGCATAATTACAGAATTGTGAATGTGGGCGCATGAAGGGTAAAGAGTCAAAATGCGAACGAGAAGTTTGGACGAAAAATAAACGCCGGATTCGTGTTCAGCGTGTTCGAATTAGTCGAAAAACACTCCTCTCCTAATTTTCTGACCTACTTTTAAAATAAGAAAAAACTGCAATTTTATTTTAAAAAGTCAATTTTTAGTAGGGCAGCAACTTTCATATCAATGCCGAACAACGATTTACAACGAGAGAGTTTTGAAATTTTGCATATCTCCTATATGTGTCGATATAAAATCGTAGGAAAACCGCACCGAAGTATCGCGGCCCCGTTTTGGAAGCCTAGAGGCACCCCCTTCCTCAAATTTGACGTAATACTTACGTTCGCGAGGTTGGTGGCGTTTTCGCATAAATCGATCCATCTGAATACGATAATGAAGTCAGATTCACTATTCGACCTCAATTAATACCTTATTTTGGGCATTGTTACAGGTGTAAAAATTTGGTGGTAGCTCTGTACTAAAACAAGGTGCGACTTTCCTACGATTTTATATCGACACATAGGTATCTATAGTTAATATACAAAATCACGAAACTCTCTCGTTATAAATTGTTGTTTTGTATTGATATGAAAATTGCTGTCCTACTAAAAATTAACTTTATAAAATAAAATTGCGATTTTTTCTTACGTTAAAAGTGGGTTAAAAAATTAGGAGAGGAGTGTTTTACGACTAATTCGAACACGCTGAATACGAATCCGGCATTTATTTTTCGTTCAAACCTGTCGTTCGCATTTTGACCCTTCATTCTCCATGCACGTATGTTCACAATTCTGCAATCATATGTTCTTTAGCTAAAATGTTAATGACGAAATCTGAAATGAAATTTTATGCTGAACAACTTTACTTCTATTCATTTTTAGCGTAGAAGCCATTATTTCTGAGAAAAATGCATTTTTGAGCATTTTTTAAGTTTTTGAGAACGGCTTACTTAAATCTCAAAAAAAAATTGAAAAAATTGAAAAAAATTATAGTTACCAAAACATATACTTTGGCGAAAGAAATTTCATGTACCCTCTTAAGGTCTGCAGCTGAGACAATTCTAAGTTTTCTTTTGTCAATGTACCCCCCCCCCCTCATCCTTCTCTATTTGTGGACACGATTCACTACAATATAATTAAGATCGGATAGGAATAAAAACTGATCTAATCTCAAACTGTAAAATTATGGAACAAACATTCGATAGGGAAATTTTTTTTGAAGATTAAAAAAAAATGCATGTTATCGATAGATTGTTCAGAATTTCTATTACTAAGATTTTCTCAACGATTTTGCGAAAAGTAAATTTGTAAGGTTGTCCATTCAAATGCTGTATCAGCTAACTGAAGTGCAATATGAAGTAAAAAAAGTAAGTTTTCTTTTGTCAATGTACCCCCTCCCCTGTTGAGATGGAAAATTTTATAAAAACTCATGTTGAAAGACCCATCATTTCTCTAAACAATTTTTTTTTAGGAACATTCGATGATGTTTTGTGAAAATTTTGAAAATCTGAGATCAAAGGCATTTTGTTATACTTATCAGGTAATTTTATAAATAAAAACGAAACCAAATATTTTTCTTGTAGGTAACTTAAAAAAAAAAAAAAAAAAACTTTGTAAAATGTAAACCGAGATTTTGATAACTTTGTTAAACTAAGAAACAAACAACATTAGTTTGTTAACAAGTGTTACAATAATTTTTCTTTATATTATTGTTTGTATAAGCAGCTTACTTATACGAGTGGGTATCCAAAACAGCAGTCGTCAAAAATCTCCTAATCATTTATCCTAGTTAATCATCGAGCAAAAATTTATGTACACAGAATACTAGTTTTCGTAACACTAATTCACTGTAAAATCAAAACTTTAACCAACAAAAAATGTAAAATGACTGAGAAAAAGGATGTCGGCAGCGCATAAATTGTACGTTACTAGTAACTAAACGTCGCGTCGCATTTTCATAGTTAATGAGATTTATACAGTTAGCACCTAATAAATACAAGCATTAATAGAGCAATAAAAAGTAAGTAGATAGGTATATCAAAAAAAAAAAAAAAAAAATTGGAACGCAGAAGATACATATTTGTAGGGTGTATGTATTCCAAACGAGTAAATTTGATATTTCAAAATGAAATCGTAATGAAACGAATCAATAACTTGCTACGCTTAAGTATCTTTTTGTAATTTAAAAATACTTGCCTATTTAAAAATATTAATTTAAGTATAAATTTTTGTAGACATAACTTAAATGTAATTGTACATTTAATGTATAGGTGCCTGTACATGCGTTTTAGATACCACTACAACTTGACGCACTTCGAAAACCACCTACAAGAATAATTATATTGTTGAAATATACAAAACAAGTGAATACTACTCGATGACATGTGGTACATATTTGAAAACCTCTCTTATATGCATACCGGGAGGCCCGTTTTGTAGCAACTTAAAGGCAGAAAAACGCGGAAAGAAGAACTTCAGAATTCAGCTCGACTGCGTAAAATCCTTCTTTAACCATAATGACATAAATCTTTCATATAACACGTATTTGAGTACGTAAATACGTATATCCACTTCTTCGTACCTCACTTCGGATCCCACAAATGTTTCAAAACTCCCACACGATAAAATGTTTTTTATAGTGTGGTCTGACGATTGGTAAAAATGCATCTCAAATACTAAGTTCAAGTTGTACGAATAAACAAATGTAGACTTGTTAACAAGAACCACCTACTCATAAAACTTTTAATTCCGTTGGCAATACAGATTCGATTTTTGTCAACGATTCTCAAGCGATTGTAGAGATGATAATTCGCCATATAAGAAAATGTTCCTAATTTTATCTAATTTTCTAGATACAAAAATTTTGATGTACGTGTTCCGTACGTAAGGTTAAAACGATAGGAGGAGAGAACACTTGAACGCAGAATATTTTTACGATAAACTGAAAAAAACATTATTTCGAGCCAACCTAAGATAAGAATTTATCAAAAGCATAGATAACAACACTGCTATAAGCCTTCGAGGGAGCTCCTCAAATAAAACCAGGTGATATTGGTTTTCATCCAAAAAGACCACGTAATCGTAAGTTGATTTTTTAGTCTGATTTTCTATGTCATATTGTCTATGAAAACCAGGCCGTTACAGTCTATCGACCTACGGTGGAAGAGGGGGTGGGGGATACCCACAAAATCCGTTTTGCGGTCCTGGAAGACCATTAAGACGATTTTTAGCCACGTCGGATAATAATTTTTTTTCCCCGAACATTAAAATCATATACTCCACTCGATACCGACCAAAATCGCTCCAATTCAGTTAATAGGCTCAGTTTGGTGGCGAATTATATATATATGAATGGGGATAAACTTGAATTAAAATTCAGTTATGCCCTAATTTGGAGGAGCAGGTGCTGAGAAGTCAAAAACGCAAAAATTTTTCTCATTTAAATCAATCGATAGAAAATTTAAATTTGTACAACGTATCCAAAAATCAACTTCATACATCAATTAGAAGGGAAGTTATGAAGGTTTTCCCTCTCTCTGACCTTAAGAGAGTGCTGTTCCTCCCCTACCTACCCACCAAATTGAACCAGGAAGTTGAAATTTGGTATGTACATTTAGTACCAAACTTACATGTACCTTTTGGGGGATTCGATTTTTTAGCCGCATTGCACCCCCTCAAAACCTTGAGTATATGGTTTTTTGATCGATTTTTCTGATTTTTAGAGTTTGTTCCTCGCATAATACCCTCCAAAGTGGACTAGAAAGTTAAAATTAAGTATGTCCTGTCTGTAAGAATCCTTAATGAACCTTTTGGAGGTTTCGAACTTTCAGCTCCATTGAACCCTTCTTATCCATAATGCTTTTTTTCAATTCTCATGATTGTAATATGTCACAAAAATCTGGCAGAAAAGGCATCGCTTTGCGATCGTTTTTTTTTCTTTCCATCTTCTGCTATAGAATGTCAAAAAAATACTACCTCAGCTAAGTATTACTTAGTACTTCTTTTAGATTATTTACAGAAGAAAATTATTTTTAATAACAAAATCATTGGTTGTAAAAAATGCTTTGACAACCGATTCTTTTTTTTTTTTTTTTAATTTGAGGGGCGGTGGTGAAAAAAGTTGTGAAATGATGTGAAATGAACGTGGTAAAAATTTGGGGGTCTCCAAATTGAACCTCACCCCACTCTCTTATAGTTTGAAATTTCAACTTTCCACGATTTTTTTTTGCTTTTCAGTGATTCTATAACCATGTTTAAAAATGAAAACTCGAATATTTCGATTTTTTTAAAGTGAAAATCAGAAAAAATACGTTTATTTATTATGTTATGAAAAATGATGAGATTTCGTATTTTTATTTCATCACCTTGGAAACATTTTGAATAATTTATTTTCTCCATTTTTGAACTGAATTTTAGAGCCTCTGAAAAGTAAAAAAAATTCCAAATAAGTTTTTTTTCATATTTTATGTAACTTTTGAAATTTCAAACTAAAAGGGAGTAAGCTAAGAGCCAAGTTAGATGCCCCAAATTTTCACCACGTTCATTCGACGTCATTTCACTACTTTTTTTCACTACTCCTTTCCAACTTTCAAAAAAAAAAACCTAAAATTGAAACACCCTAGTATCTCCTCTGCTATTGGTTCTACAAAAAAAATTTCAAGTAAAAGTAATATTTGAAATGAAATTGTAAATCCAAAAAGTTAATCGCAATACCCTCACCCCACTTCTCATCGGCAACATCTCTTCCCCATACAAATATTCAAAAAAAAGTGATTCTACCAGATTCTACCCTCACTGCAAATTAAAAAATCATCATCATGGAACATAGTTGGGGGGCCTGTAGAAATATTTTCGTACCCAAAAACTGCTCCTAAAAACCAACTACTATCTTACTGCACAAACAGGTTACGACAATATCAAATTATCGTATAAAGTGGGTATTAATGAGCACTCTTCTTGCATCTGCTACTTAAGTTTTTATAACTTTTTTGAAAATTCACCATGCAAGCGAACAGCTATGCATTAATAAACGCAAGTTATGGAAAATTTGGACACGAGAGTAGATAGGTTTGGGATGAGGAGTGGTTCTTGCACTTGAAAATATTTTCAAAAAACTCCAACTATGTTCCATGATAAAATATTTTGATTTGCAGACAGGGTCGAATCGATTATTTAAAACATTGGTATGGGGAGGAGTTGCCGGTGGGTTATGATGGGTGAGGGATATTTTGGCTGTTGTGTTGGATGTAAAATTTTATTCTAAATACCTTTTGTAATTAGTAGTTTTGTGGTATATTTTATATTTTTTATAATAAATAAGAATAATTTGATTTTGAGCATTTCAATGAATACATTTTTGAGATTAGTTGTGCAAAGGTTGCTCCAAATACAATTTTTGTGATAATCAAAAAAGTAAAGAATTCTTCAAGAAGAAATTTTTGTTTGAAACATTTTTTTTTATAATCAATAGAAAGCAATATATGTACGTGCATTTCTATAAAAAGATGCAGATCCTTGGAGAGGGACAGTCGTCAAATTGCTTTTTATACTCAGTGCGAACGGAAGCCTTTCGAAAAATATGTATATTATTTGCAAAATTAAGACATTCTAAAATTTCAAAAAACAACAAAAAATTGTAAATTATGATCTCATTAGTCCTTTACTTCCTCGAAACGGATTTTATTGATGGCTTGATACTCTGCCTTCCTTCAACCGTCATAGATGTAATATACCGTGATAATTTGGTTTTCCTTGATAATACGTGCAAAATCAATTTTATCAAAAATATTTTTTCAACTATTTTTAAAAAGTGTGAGTAAATATTTGGTTAAATTTTGGTAAAATGTACCCCCTTAAAAGATACTTTCCTCATTCACCCACTAGTTTTAAGGTTTATAAATGATGAATGAAACAATCAGATCAACGTGAAAAAATAAAACACGAACGATTTCTATGAAATTATCCCCTTCAGATCATCATACATACCACTCTTTTAACATCAATGGCAAACAGATTGCATTACAATTTCTTCGTAGGCATATCGGAATTTGATTACAAATTGTAGTTAAATATTTCTCGATAATAAAGAAAATAACAACAAAACAGAATATTATTTTTCAGATAAAATTCTTGATTTGTGTAATAATTGCTGCTACCGATAAAAAGCTACATTTTCATATCAGCAAACTTCGCCTCAAGTGGTTTACCATACGATAGGTACAAATAATTTTAAATATTCGATATCGAAATATGTTATATCTTTGCTGTAAGGTACACAGGTAAAGGTACACACATAAATATCTATAGCAGAAAAAAAATACAAAACCAATTGAGTAGGTGGAGAGCAAAACAAAAAAAAAACTACTGTGAAAATTCACTAGAAGCGATAAGGAATAAAATTATGTTTTAGGGCTAGTGTATTAAGAGCAACTTCAACACGAGGTAAGAAGTCGATTCGATTCAATTTATAGCAGTATAATATGTTAACCCGCGCCTTAATCTGAAACATTTTTGTTTTGATTTTACTACGTGTAGACGATCATTGAAAATATTTAATAACACGGATGAATGCCTGAAAGCTGAATCTGGCTGAGAACGACAATCAGAACTCTTTATTAT
The DNA here is from genome assembly GCA_900060175.1 of Ferrisia virgata. Classification (NCBI taxonomy): domain Eukaryota; kingdom Metazoa; phylum Arthropoda; class Insecta; order Hemiptera; family Pseudococcidae; genus Ferrisia; species Ferrisia virgata. The sequence continues at coordinate 10,547 of FIZR01021561.1, read as the reverse complement.
GATTATTATTCGTAATTACGGAGTGTTTTTTCTGCGCGTTTAAAAGACGCGTAAACTCGTGGGGGTGCCTGCTGAGAGCGAACTAATTTATTCGAATTCCAGTTATGAATTATACACACTTCATCTTTAATAATCCTTCGGTCAATGCACGATTTAAAATTTTTGCCGCTTTAGAAAAGAGAAAACTGTTTAATAGATGGGCCAACATTCTAAGTTTTTATTTTAAAGGTACCTCTACCTACCTACCATATCCATACGTACCCACTATAAAGATACTTCTTTTTTTTTGTGTGTGTTTTCGTATAGGTTCGGTGTTCATGTACCTATTATATGCGACTGTGTACAGGCCTGAGCATAATTACAATTGATATAAAATCGAATCAATGTTACAAACTTAGAATTTAGAATTCGCTCGTATACGTAATAAGTGTATTCTAAGAGTTATTGATCATCTATTCGTGATAATTCAGCTAAATGTTCATATCAGTAAAAGAACGATTACGGTGAGTAATGATATGGGCCAAAGGCACAACTAGTCGACTGATAAAGCAAAACTATAATTACACTCTTCAGTAAATTAAAAAAATCTTGTCAAATAACGGCGACATTCTTATCAAATTTCTTTTTTAAATTAATGAAGAGATATCTTCATTTCTTGAACTTTCAACCTCACCCAACTATACGTGAGAACCAACTTGGAGCACACATAATATATTCGTACGATATCAAAAGCTTTGAATAACTAGAAAACAAATAATTATTCTACCTCCCAACACCCCCTCTTAAATTCAATCCCTCCATAGTAAACAACGGTAAGTCATTTCCGCTATATGAATAAAGAATAGAACTTTTAATCTTTAGATTATACAGTGATCTTTACGACTAAGATATCACACTTCGTTGCAATACTATTACACAAAAAAGTTAAATTTGATCGCGACAATAGCGTAGAACAAAATTTCAACATGAAAGTGGCAATTGTGGGGTGCGGTTTTTCAGGTTTATCGGCAATCAGACGATGCATCGAAATGAATATGAATTGTGTGGCTTTCGAATTATCCGGCGAAGTTGGCGGACTTTGGGTATACACTGACAAAATAGGAATCGATGAATTTGGGATTCCGATTCAAACCAGTTTATACCACAGTTTGCGGTACGTAAAAACATAATAAAGTTAAATCAAATGACAGATTTGTTAATGAATTCGAATTAGTAATTGATTGGGAAAACAATGAATTAAAGGATGAAGATCGACTAGCATTGAGAAAAAAAAAATAGTAGTATAATACTAATAACGTTCACTCATTCCCCCTTACATATGAACTATAACCAAAAATTTATTTAGGTATTCAATTATTTTAATTTCAAACGAGATTCAAATTACTTTTAAAATACAAATCCCTTTTAAAATTTTCAAATGGTACACAACGTAATGGATAAAGTTATTTTTTCCTTTACAGAACAAATTCTCCTAAACAGACATTGGAATTTCCCGATTTTCCATTTAAAACAGAAGAAGACACATGTTATCCGCGACATTACGAAGTTCGAAGATATTTGAATGAATTCGCCAAGCACTTCGATTTATTAAAACATATTAAGGTGAATGAAGAAATTTTTTATACATGTAGACCCCATTTTCATTTCATTTTGTTTCAGTTCTACCACTATGTGACTGAAATCAGTCGAATAAATGAGAGATGGAAAATAGAAGTGCTCAATTTAAAAATCCAAGCTAAAGAAAAATATTTCTTCGATTCTGTTATGATTTGTAACGGGTCAGTAAGAAATTTCATGCAAACAGTTCACCAAGTTTATTAGTAGAACGTGAATGAAATTTTTTTAGACATACTACGAAACCTTTTATTCCTGAAATCGAAGGAATTGAATCATTTCAAGGTATTCAATTACACAGTCACGATTATCGAAAAAAGAATATTTTTCAAGATAGAAGCGTGCTTGTTATTGGAAATGGACCCTCTGGTATAGAAATAGCATCTGAATCTGCTTCTGTTTCCAAAAAAGTAAACAAAATTGTGAAATTAAATAGCTCAATCACTCGCGACATCGACAGAAACGAACTAATTACCTGACAATTTTATCACTAATACTTCAGACATACTTATCACACAGAGATAATGATGAAATCAAATTCGATACAAAAATTGTATCAAAAAAAGCAGTGAAGATGATTCGAATAAATTATGTAGAATTCATAGATAACTCAACCGAACATATCGACGTTATTATGTACTGCACTGGTAATATTTGTACCCTATGAATTCATTGATCTCTTAACATATCAATACATCCATGAATATAAAATACAACCTAGCTTCGTACTCATTCAGGTTACCAATACTTTTACCCATTTTTGGATTCAAGTTGTGGAGTTACAGTTGAAGATGGTCAAATTGTGAAATCACTTTTCAAACATTACATAAATATTGAACAGCCAACCATGTGCTTCATTGGATTATTTCAAAGAACTATTATTTCATATTTATTCGATTTTCAGGTACATAAAGGAAATACCTATCTAACCAAATTTAAACTAAAAATTAACTGAAAAATTTAGTACATAATCTTTACTCGTGTTTCATCTTTACAATTATTATTTGATTTCAGGTTCAAGCATTTATGAAATTTTTAATTGGTAAAATTAAATTACCAAATAAGGAAGAAATGATGAAATGGCTGAATGATGAAAATGAACGCAAATCCAAACAAAACATTCCTAAAAACAGATATTATCATTTATACGCCAACATTATTAACTATTATAATGATATTTGTGAATATGCTAACTTGAAGAAAATACCTCACGTCCTTTTCAAAATTTTCGAAGTTAATTACCAGACATATACAGATAATTTCTTAAATCATCGAAGATTATACTTTCAAATCATCGATAATGATAATTATAGATGTGAAATAAGGAAGGAATAGTATTCAATTTTCGTTAGTGTTGATACCTACCTACCTAATTAATATGAAAATTATCTGCTGTATTATGTCAACTTCTATATTTATACTCGAGGACTTTGTACTAAATATGATGCATAGATGGCAAATTGAATTATGTAATACATTCCTGATATTATACTTATTCTATATCTTTATTATCAAAACTTAAGTTTACAGTGATGATGTACAGCATAAATTCACTTCTTAATTAACTTTATTCCATGCTCATGCTCTTCCAATAGTAATGAAAATAGCTAAAAAAAAGGGAATTTTTACGCTTACCATTTGCAAACCAAATGAATTGTAAGTTGACGTAATTTAGTGAAAAATTTATTGTAAATCGTAACTCAATTAGCATTTATAAGTTTACATGCTAAACTTGAATGTGTAAGTTATGTTTCTTCGCAGTGTTCAGTAATTCATTTCGAAAATTTTTAAATTGATGAAGAAGTACTGTGGTCTGCTTTGATAAAATTTCATTACATACTATTCGTATTATCACACCATTTAAATTCTACTGAATGGTAAGCTTAGTTATAATAATGCACTGAAGAGCAAAATTTTTTCTCAATCATGTAATGAAACGGCAAAAATATCAACTCCAATTTAATTATTAATTATAAGTAATCTAAAGTAAAAATCTACTTAATAAATTAAAATTTTTTGAGTTGAGCGATGATTATGATGAATTGATAATACCGAAAATAATAAAAAAAAAAACTGGATAGTACAAAAATATATTGAAAAACGAAATGAGTATTTACTTACGTAATTACAACGTAATTATCTACCACATTAAATTTCAAATTTGCGGCATATTTATTAATAAAAAAATTTTTTAAACCTAGTGAGAATAGTAAGATTGTTCATAAAGTGAATTATTGCAATATTCAGTTGAATTTAGACAAAGCTTAACGGCTTACTTCATCAATTTTATTCACTTTCCTTCACAATGAAAGCATAGAACAAAGTATATAATAAATTAAACCAGTAAATACATAAGTACGATAAATAATACATTTTATTTTCTACAGCCAACTTAGGACTACTTGAAATTTTTAAGTAGATACTCTTCGCAATGATTAATAAGTATATATGTTTTAGATTTTTAAATACTTTCTTTGTTTTGTGAATCGTAATATATATAAGACTTAGCAACTTAGCTATCGTTAAAAATTTTCTCTTGCCCGTAATCCTCCTCAAGTAGATAAGTAATGTTATCAAACTTATGATATATTTAATTGGACTATTAATAATTACTCATTGTTTATTACGAGTGAAAAGAAGTATTGTATTAAATTTTACAGTTTGGAATCATCAAACATGAAAATTGCCATTATTGGGGCTGGTGTAGCTGGGTTGTCAGCAATTCGAAAATCGTTGGAATTTGGAGTGGAATGTGTAGCTTTTGAAATAACAAAAAATATTGGTGGCACCTGGGTGTGTTATGAAGAAATTCCCGATGAATACCAAGATGAAGTACCAACTGCAATGTATCCCTCACTTAGGTAAAACAATATAAATTAAAATCGTTAGTTACTAAATATAGGCGAATCGAATGTTTTAATTGCTTATATTGTGTGTTTATATTTTAATTCATGTCTAAAACTTACATTATTTTTCCAAAAATTTCTACAGAACTAATTTACCGATTCATTTGATGGAATTTCGCAACTATAAATTTAAACCAGAAAGTGGTCGTTGTTTTCCAAGTCGTGCCGAAGTAGTACAATATTTAAATGATTACGCCCATGATTTCAATTTATTAGCATACATTAAAGTAAGTTGTTTATAATAATAATAGAAACTGCGAATTTCAATTTTCAATCTTGCATATTATGCAGGTAAGCGCATCACTAATTTTTATTCTTGTAGTTTTCTCACAAAGTAATCAATGTATCTCTTAATAATGAGAAGTGGATAGTGCTGACGAAAAATCTTGAGAATGGTGTTTGTATAGAAGAAGCATTTGATGGTGTTATGGTATGTTCTGGGTAAGTCAGAGCTTATTTGTGACTTAAAAACTGTAAGAATATTGTTGCAATCATACATACTACATATTTGAACCTAATCACTTATACACTCGGTTTGAATTTCATTACGTAGTCATTTTTCTACACGCAAGTATCCAGATATTCCCGGAATGGAAACATTTCCCTACAGTAATATACACAGCGGCTGTTACCGAACAAACGACTCATATAAAGGAAAAATTGTGCTTGTTGTTGGATGTGGAGCATCCGGGCTAGATATAAGTCGAGAAATAGCCTTAGTTGCTGATAAAGTAAGTTGAATGTTTATTATTCATTAATTCAATATAATCTTCTAATTTTTGAAATTGAATAACTTTTTAACCAACATTCGTAAAAAATTTCAATTTTATTCATCAGGTCTTCCTCAGCCATGGCGGAAAACATTTAATTATAGCTCCGGAGAATATTATTCAAAAACCTGTGATAGAAAAAATATGTAATAATAAGATTTTTTTTGTTGATGGCACCACAGAGTCTGTTGATGCTATAATCTGGTGTACAGGTAAACGCTAATGTGAAATAATATTAAATGCCTTGCGAAAAAAACAGAAAAAAATATTAGGTATGTACGATAATTCAGAAGTGAAGATAGTAGAATTTCACTTTGATGGATTTTCATACCTTGATTGGCTTCAAATTGGTAATGCAAACTGAGTTCCATAAATAGCGTTTCGATAACAAGAAAAGAAGTATGAATAAAAAAATGATGCACTCATAATTACTTGAGCTGTTGGATACTTTTCAAATTATTGTCATTAACTCATTAAAGCTAAAAATTTCCGTCGGTTTTAAAAATATTTGGATGAACCAATCACGATTTCTAATTGCCAACATTTCTCATATATATCTAGATATTTACCTACTAATAATGTCGGTTATTTTCAGGCTTTCTGTACACATATCCTTTTCTGAGCTCCACATGTGAAATTATTAATACAAACAACATGGTGTTAAATCCTCTGTACAAAGATTTTGTCAACGCTAAACATCCCACAATGTGCTTTATCGGATTGTTACAAAAAACCATAATTTTCCAATTATTAGATTTGCAGGTGAACCGAAAATTTGTCAACGTACATGCGTTGCATACTTTTATTCAAAATTTTTTTGACGAAAAGCTACCGTTATCAAGTATTTATTACTATGGAAAATTAAGAGAAACATTTTTACAAATTTTTCATCTTATTTTATTTTAGTGCCTACGACTTACCAGATAAATTTTGTACGTTATATATTTTCAGGCTGAAGTGTTTGTCAAAACTATTTGTGGACTTGCTAAATTGCCACCAATTGAAGAAATGTTATCTGAAGTTGAGAAAAAATGTGAAGAAAAAATGAAGACAAACAATACCATTTCTAGATATTATTATGTAGGTGCTAATAAAGAAAGACAGTATTTTAATGACCTCTATGAGTTAGGTAATTGTGAACCTTACGCACCAGTTATCTTTGATATTCATGATAAAAATCGCGAACTTTTTGTCAACGATTATGATAATTTGAGAAGTTATAATTATGTTGTAATCGATGATTGCACATACACTGTTCACTTGCAAAAGAATACTCCATCTCCGACAAACACGCGAACAAATTGACGTGATTTATGCTTGACCTGCCCAACTGAAATTGGTACGCCTATTCACACGTGCAGTTTTTATAAGTTTATTTGTTTGACTATGTATTTATCATCGATGCGGTGCAGTTAGAATGGTCATTATTTGAAATAAATATCATTCATTAGTAAGAAAAAACGGTCGTGAAAACTTTTTTTCTCTCGTTTCGTATTTTAAATTCCAGGTGACAACGGTGCTGAACTGTTGATATAAATAATTAGGTACTCAATAGGGTAGCTTTCTGTAAAAATACGTAAATGATAAAAACTGAACTTGTTAAAACACTACTTCTAAGTTGAGAAAAAACTTTATAAGATCCTGAAGTTATCAATTTTTATACATTTTTCGAGCTCATTTGTCAAAAAGTTAAATAGGTACACGTACTTACTTATCACTGAGCATATATTGTTATTATTCAAATATTGCTACTCAATTCTTGCCTATCGTTATGAAACAACAAATTTATTACGCTTAATTAACGTCATACCTTCTGATTAATTTACTCGTATCTGTATTTTTATTTACCTACCTGTTCGAAGATACGTACGTAAAGCTGATTTTACGTTCAAGAAATCTGTACCTACGTCACAAACCTACCAATTAACAATAACATCCGTTTTTATGAGAATTTCAGATTTGTAGGTATAGGTAAGTACTATCCGTACACGAATAAATATCTAATATATTTATATCCGATAATTTTACGGAAAAGATTTATCATAATGGAGCACTTGATACGAACCAGTTTTAATTTCATGATTTAAAGATTTGTGCTAAATAGGAATCGAATAAGATGACTTTTTATAGAACACGTGATACCTAGGTAGACTAACATAGATTTTAAAAATTTTCTGATTTTATTTGTTGTAAATATGATGTATCTATTGCATCAGAAAAAAAATGATCATTCCAATTCGGTTATGATAAAATCATAAACTTCTAGGTTAATAATAATAAAATACGAAAAAGGAGTGACTATAAAACTTTAGTACACCTAAAATTAGGTTAATTTACGAAACTGAAAGTTAATGGTTCGTACGTAGATAGTAACGTAAAAGATGTGTCCCAATTTGGTTGTATGAGCGATAAAACTTGTCTAGGCCAAAAAATATTATTTCATGGAATTATAGAAAAGCAATTTTTCTCATTGTTTTTCATTGTGAAACTTTATGGGACTAAGCTGTTTAAAAATACTCATGGACTAAAGCTACCACTTTCTAATTGATTCCATTTGCATGTGTATATATAAACATACTAACAGAAAGTAATTTTTTTTTCAAAATCCAACATCAACAGTATTTTTAAAAAAATACATTTTCAAAAGGAAAAATTCATCTCCTAGTACAGTACCATTCGTTTTCAGTCTAAAACAATCCCATTCAGAATAATGATTAATTTTATTCATTTTTTACTCAGTACCTACCTATCATTTTCTTATTTGTAGAAACTACGTACAGCAACTAATAGAAATCACCATCATTGCTGCTGATAGGAACATGAGACATGAATACGATGAGTAACCTTTTCTGTATCATATCTGTTTTTTTGTACTCGGGAAACTGGTGCAAAAGTTGAAATTTGTTTAATTATTTTAGTATTTTTGCTTTAAAAATACGTTTTGTCTTCATTAGATTATCTATTTTCTTAAACTTATCTTCTCCATTTTGAAATGATTCTTGGAACAACTACTACAGGAAACTTTCATGTATAAATTATCTGCATGAGAACTTCTGAAGTTTTTACACTTTAATTGTACAAGGCGAACTACGATTAATTTTTTTCATCAGTCTGTAAAGGCATCAAAGTACTCGTTTATAAGCATTACGTATCAGGGAATACCATACCATAGACTGTCTCGATAATGTAATCACGCTAAACACAGCCTAATCAACAATATTGTGAGTAAGTATTTCTTAAATCATAATGAAAAATTCGTCAATATTTTCAATCTTTGTATCGTTACGTAAATTATTTAAAACCCCATAATTTGTTAGACGTAATTAGTAACTAAATGTTGATATTGACTGGAACATTGTTTATATGTACTCGATTAATCATTATCATGCTCCAACTGCGATGGTACTTTTCCTTTGATGATTTTTTCGGAAAAAAATCAAAATGCGTAGAAAACCTCGTGATAAACATTAGTTTTAATCGCAGTCATGAATGAAACGAATGGGCCAATAAATGGTTAAAACTACGTTACTCGTAAACTGGTTTATACTTTTGAACCATGCCTCGTGTACTGTGAGCCGGAGGGTAAAGCGGTACAAGAAGGTGTACCTTTTACACGCTGACCTTTCCTGACGCAATAATAGCTTTATCTATATCATCCTCTAATTTCATTTATAAATGCTAGTTCTCCAACATAAGACATATTAGTTACAAACAAACGTTCACGGAATAGAGAGTTTTAGTAACAGTGTATTTTGAAGCCGTTGTGTTGATTTGCCTTTTTAGTCAGAAAAAAATACCTGAGTTTTTTATTTGACGACATATTTCATTTGATTTTGCGTGTTCAATTTTACTACGATGCAAGGTAAGTTGTTATCTAAAGCTGGCTTTATTTTTTCAAATTTTGATCAATGTACAGAAAAGTAAAAAAAATTGTAATTTTTGTACTTTCTTGATACACACGTGGGTAACTTTTCATTTACAAAAAAGATCATAATAATAATCTATCTTTGAAATAGATCTTGTTCTATATTTGTTCAAATATAGGTACTTAGGTAAGTAGCTAGCTAAACTTACTTACTTCCTTGCTTACTTGAATTTTTTTAACTGATTTGTTTTTTAAAAATATTGCAAAATTCAAAGAAACGCCAATATTTAAAGATGATGCTTGTGATCAAGTTTCTTTCTTATGTCCTAAAATTAAATCTACTTAGTTACGATGAATGATTCCTTTTGACAAATTTATGATATTTTGAAAAATTTTATAATTTTTAAAAAAATGTTTCCACAAATACTTGCAATTTACCGCTGCAAACGTAAAACTTGATAAATAAGGATCAAACTTTGTATCCTACTTGAAAATTTTGAATCAACTTTCAAGGAGACAAACTTCATAAAATCAGAAATTACTTCAAAGTACCTAATATAGGGGAAATATATAAAACCTCAAACTTTCATTCAAAATAACAATTGCATTCTATTTGAATTTAAGAAAATACAGACATGAGAAAAATCGCAGTCATTGGTGCCGGAGCAGCAGGTCTTACTGCTACCAAACGTATCACCGAATCTGGTAGTGGTTTTGAGTGCTGCACCTTTGAGTTATCCGACAGCGTCGGAGGAACATGGGTATATACAGACAAAACTGGTAAAGATGAGTATGGTGTTCCAGTTCATTCCAGTATGTACCAAGGATTAAGGTAATTTAAAAACTTTTCTTGGGATTATACTTCAATCAATATTTGTGCACCCAAATTAATCGACCATCTTCTTTTGATACAATTTTTCCAGAACAAATTTACCGAAGGAAATTATGGAATTACCGGAACTTTCTCATAAAGGTCCAGATGACAAATCATACTTAACTTCGGCCGAAATTCTGCAATACTTCGAAAATTATGCGGATCATTTCGACTTAAGAAAATACATCAAAGTAATAATTTTTTGCATAAAATTGTGATTTTGAAAACTATCAGGTGAGTGAATATCGAATGATCATTTATTGAACATCAAATTACAGTTCCGTCATTACGTAAAAACAATCGTACCAATGCAGAATGGAAAATGGAAAATTAAAGTTATGGATTTAAAACGCCAAAAGGATTGTATTTATTACTTTGATGCTGTCGTCATGTGCATTGGGTAAGTTATTTATGGGTAATTGTATTATAATGTTATATCGTACTCCTTTTTTCTTCTCCACAGTTCTCTAATTATTCGTTCCATTTTTTTTTTTTTTTTTTTTTTTTTTTTTTTTTTT
>FIZR01021552.1:0-27179 GCA_900060175.1 Ferrisia virgata | reverse complement strand
AACAATCCCAGATTCATTAATTGAAATGAAAAAAATCCTCCTACTAATAAGCAGACTCAACCTGAGCCACCAAATTTAAGTTCTTACCTTCCCAATCTATCCAACACTGGGCGTAAGAATCTTGAAATTATACACGCCCAGTATAATAAAAATTTAAATAAAAAAAAAAAAGTGCTCATCAGATGTAAGCATAAACTATGGTTTCATCATCGATCTTGCATTCGTGGATAGTGGAGATCCAGCGCATACAAAGTGTTATAGGAGTTTATTTGCCAAAGAAGTGCATAGGGGAAAAATGTGATGGAGATCTTGGAGTAACTGCGCACCTAACTTCGCCAGTGATAAAATGATATTGTCAAAAGTGATCCGAATAAAATCCAATGTTTCAACGATTCCTTTTGCCTCCTCACACCACTCATTACAGGACCATATTTCCCAAGAAGCTGACAAAGCTGAAGCTTCGAGTGGCAAATTTTTCGAAAATTTTTTAAAAATAATATGAAAGAATTCTCGTTTGGCGGCTTGTTGAAGGAAAGTTGCAAATTGTACTACGTTTTTTCTGCTCTTTACTTACTTTTTTGTGCTTCGACAATTTAAATTCCGAATTTTTAAAACAATTTTCTAATTCTTAGGACTTACTATTCAATTCTTATTTCAAAACAATGTTTAAACCAGTGGCACACTCAACAAGGGAGTTACTGGGGATATAGCGTCTCCCCCTTAAAAGTGGAACAAATTGAAGGTTTTGTTACATCTGCATCGAATTTAATACCCAAATCACTGAAAACTCCCCATTTTCGTAATTAAACTTCAAAATTTGAGCCCCAGCCTCTAAAAAATGCTTTTTAGGACTTAGAAATACTAATTTTTCAAAATCTCGCCCTCGCTGTGCTCGGGATTTCACGTTTAACCTTCGAAATTTGAACCCCAACCTACAGAAAATGCATTTTTTGGGGCTGAAGCAGTTCGCCCCCCCCCCACTTGAAAAATTTCTGGGTGCGTCTATGATTTAAATATTTTTATATGTAATGTAGCACCTGTTTATCATATTTTTTAAGATGGTAAAAAAATTCTTAGCAGTAACTATGGTATGAAGCTTCTAAAATGGGGTGGGGCGGTTAAGTGGTAAGCTTCGAGCGGAAAAAATCTTAATCCGCCTTTGACTCACTATGTTTTCACTCAGTACCTACACTCCTAACTCAAAAATGATGCGCAGGAATTCCTGTACTTCTGTTGTTCGAAGAATACTATGTGAACGTGCTAGCGGCGAATCTCAATTGCGCACCAAGATCATCAATTCGTAGTCCAATTGCACATTCCTTTTAAAATTGTGAAGTTTCTACGAATACTGGTTCCTCAAAATATTCATCTAGATTCAAACAGATCTACTGAAGTACTTAGGATTCAATAGCCTGCAATATTCTCATTTGCTGAAAGGAGAACCACAAATTGTGCGGAGTTATTTCATAGTGATTTTAATAATAATTTCTATACAACTCATTCGAATATTTGGTTAGTCATAGAGGTATTGAGAGAGATATAATCAGAAAGCATCGTGAAGATCAGAGAAGCATCTAATTCTGGTGATCGAATTTTGGCAAGAGTGTTGCAGTCAACTGTTTATAGGCCGACTATAGAATTCGCTGATAAACATTTTTTCATGTTATAGTTTAATTACAGGTGAAGATGATGAACATGGGGATATTAGTTCTCAATGGTTAGAAATCAGTGTATGATTATTGATTGTCTTGAATAAAGCATCTAAAAGGTCGATAGTTTAATTATAGACATTACATATTATGTCACAGCATATTTCAAGTTTTCTCCTTTTTTATTTTCTTGTATTTTTTTTTTTTTTTTTTCAGTCGATTGCAATTTTGAAAATTTTGATGAAGCGAGTCACGTGACAAAGAAAAGGGTAACAGGAATCAGTTGGCGAAAGCAGATACTTTTGCTCATCTAGAAATATCATGATGAAGAAGCCAACCGATGCACCACAGGTGAACGTAGACAATATGCATCTTTCTTTATTTCAGTTAATTTGTGGTTATTTCAAAAAGAAGAGGAGGAAAAAAGTATACTGAAATTTGAGTTGACCTAAGTTTAGTTTTTTTCATTATCCATTCACTGACAGGATTGTCCAGTTAATTACTTCGGTGGGCTGAATTTTATTAATTTTTGAAAATATGCGAACAGTGGGGTCACAGTAATAGTGAAATGACCTAAAAATGATATGGAAAAAATTTTAGCTCTCTAACTAAATTTTTCGATTTCCTTTTCCGTTGAAAAATAATTTCACTGCGCTTTTTGAAAAATTAAATCAAATATTTTATGAAAACGTATTCCAGCTTTATCAAAATTGATTGAAATTTTATGCGATATTCATTTAAAATATGAAAATTATCAATAAATTTTGTTAAATTTATGAGAAATATCGTTAAAACAATAGAAAAGTTGACGAAACTAAGATGGAATTTATTTTCTTTTAAAGTGTAGAATTTGTTATTTTGTTTTATGCTTAAAATTGTCACCAAGCTGGAGGCATTCCCCTCTCCTCTTATCCCCTCCGCTGGGTAAAATCATACGATTCCACTTGTTGCCTATAAAGTGATTAGTTAACAGATTGAAAAACTTTTTATTGCGTGTAGAAGTATGTTTACTCGTCCATAAACTTTTCCTAGGAAAAGATAAACTTGTAAAATATCATTTACTTTGTTTTTTTCAGCAATTTTCAATACGGTTTAATCAGTTTTAAAAAATTCAAAGTCTTTTTATGATATTCCATACTCCGCATTTATATAAAAATTTCAGGTAGAAGAGGGTACTTAACAATGGTGGAGAGGGATAAGCCTTTCCATAACCCTCTGGAACTTGCTATTATATTTCACGAAAAATGGCATGGTGGTGGGGGAAAGGGAAATGGTTTCCAGACAGGAAGAAGAGTTTAATGTCTTACAGAAATTTTCCTAACAGCGAGATAAAGTGAGTATAAAATTAAAAAAAAATTAAAAACAAAAAATGGCAAATAATTTTGGATTAATTAGCACGATTTTTTATACAATATTACCAAGGAAAACTAGGGTATTGTGGAATATCAACCTAAGACATACATCGGATGTAGGAGTAATATCAACAAAATTCATTTTGAGGTTCAAGAATATCATTGAGACCATTTTTTGCCATGTCTGATATTTATTAAATTTATTTACTTTTTTACCATACACTTGATCAAAATTTGTTTACTCAGCTTGATACCAACCAAAATCTATTAAATTTAGGCAGTAGACATAGAATAGCGGTGAATTTGATATGTATTTATGTGTATGAGTAGGAATGATCTTACGTGAAAATTGAGTTGCGTCCAAATTTATAGGAACAGTGCTGAGGGGCTGAAATTATAAAAATTGTTAATTTTTGAACCAATTCAATCCGTAGGGAATCAAAAGATGTTTAACAAATCCAAAAATCAGTCCGCTATGTCAATTACTCTAGGATATGCGGGGATTTCCCCCTTTTTTGACCTTAAACGAGTCAGTTCTCCGCATATTTCTCCTTCCAATTCAGCTACAGGGTCGTTCAGTTGTGTTCATAGATGTCTGGTAGTATTTTCATTGAAGGAAAAAGAATCTCTAATCGGCGATATGCAGATGATACCTCCTTGATTGCTTCGGATGAAGAAACAATGGAGGTCTACCAGTTTCTACAGCTCTGAACGAATACGAAAAGGTCAACGCTTTCGTATATTTAGGCTCCATCATCAAAGCAGATGGAGGCTCTTCGGTAGAAATATGGCACTGAATCGCTCTCAGCAAATCAGCTATGGCCGGACTGCGTAATGTCGCATGTAATAACAAGATCTCCAGAAAGATAAAGAAGAGACTTACACAGTCACTTGTTTTCTCTCTTTTCCTATATGCTACGAAAACATAGACGTTGAAGGTAGATGAAAAGTGAAGAATAGATGCCTTTGAGATGTGGGTCTGGTAAAGGATGTTTGAAGATACCCCATCTCAATTACCAATAAAATACAGGAGCCAGTCAGGCTCAGTTTTTTATGCGAGAAAGTCATTCTAGGATATTTTGGACATGTGACCAGGAGAAAAGTCGAAAATCTCGGGGGAAAAACATTCTCTTTGGCAAGGCCCCTAGTAAAAGAGGGAGAGGAAGATCTCCGACAAGATGGTCTGGCATCATTAAAGCGTAAGTTGGCTCTGTGCTAAGAACTGCTTCAAAGGCACAGGATTGTGATAGATGGCGCGCTGTATTAAGTGCAATAAAGTTGTAAACGACTGAGACCTACTGATGATGATGATGAATTTAATACCCAAATACTTAAAAACCTATCACTTTCTTAATAATACTTCAAAAATTTGAAACCCAAACTCCATGAAAAATACTTTTTATGATTTGAAAATACCATTTTTTCAAAATTTCACCCTTTTGGCCCCACTCCTCTCTTAAAAAATTTCTAGGTATGCCTATAGTGTCGTCAACTATACAAGTAGTGACAATGCACTGTTGACAATCCAGATTTTGATGGATCACTATTGATGGCCAAATTTTGACAGTCCACAATTGACGTTCTACTGTTGATGGATCTAGAAGATCAAGAGTCGACTGTCCAAATCTTGATGGCACAGATGTTAAATGTTCAAAACTGGTGGTCAACTCTTGATGGTCTATATTGGTCATCAATGGTTAATGGTCAAGTGTTGACAGATCTGGACCGTAAACAGTTGGATTCTGTTTGACAAAAAAGTCAAGGGGTATGAAAAAAATGCGAAGCAATTTTTCAAAATACTGAATGCTGAAAAGCATTGCATAAAATGAGTGCTTCCAGGCTTAGGATTATGTCTGGTGTCAATTAGATGATATGTACTTGGGTTAAGAATTATATTAGATAAAAAGTTGAAATGCCAATAATTGACAAAAAATCAATTAAGTTCATGGAACAACTTGAAAATTTGTAAAATTATTTTTCCATAATGTTTTTCGCTCTTGATTGGCCGATTTTTGTAGACGAGAATTTGAGCTTTTCAAAAGAAATTTCAGGGAGAAAAAATGTATTTTCAGTTTCCTATTTAGAACTTTTTTCCGTCAATGTAAACGTATAACTCAACCTTGCACTTATGGGTATCTGCGAGTAAATTAAGTTCATTCTCGTAAAAAAAAAATTCGCATTCAAGAACAACCAAGGTTTCAGAGGTATCTTTTCAACTTTTCCATTGTAAAGGTGTTTATGTATGTATTTATACATATTTTCCCCATTCATTTTTTCTCTGTAAGGCCTTGATATTTGATAACACTATGGACTATGGTCAGATGTGAAATTGAATCTGCTTGAACCTCTTTCAACGTCAACAATAAAACATTATATTTTTTTCCTAGTGTATCGTTTGGCTGCTGAGATTCAATTTGATAATGAAAGTGATTAACAAATCTGTTGTACCCAGTTCTTATTAAAGATTCCAAAGGATGTCTGCCGACTGTTGCCTAATCGTCACCTCCAGTTCCAATGAGTGCGCTACTGTCATAATGCATTGCACGCAGTAAAAGTACTGCAGTAGTATGTTTCTCGTATAAAATGAGATTAAGTATACGTGTATGAGTAGTGCCTTGGAAGTGCATAAAGATGCAAGTGTATTACTTTAACTTGGTACGTAGAAAATATAATATCAAATCCAATGCGCCGACGAAGACAACGATGATGGCGGTGATGATGACGATGACGATGACGACAATAATGGTAATTTCATCAGCATACAAATATTATACATATAGATAATAGGTATACGAATATAGGCCTTGTACTTGTATGATGTTTAATACTACATCGTATCGTCGTAGAACCGACGATATAGCTTATACATATATACATAGATAGGTAGGTAGGTAGGTAGGTAGGTAGGTACATGGTAGATACAATGTATGCAAATATGTAACACGCGGCAGCTCCTCCGGTCGCGGCCGAGCCGTTTCAAAAGCTGCGGCTATACGTATAAATGCTATTTAATACAATTATTAGGAAATTTCGCCTGTGTCGAGGTACCTACCTACCTACCTATACCACGCCATGCCCGACACCGAAGCGATCTTATGAAGCTTTCTCTCTTTTTAATGTTTATTTTATCAAAATAATACTCGGTCGATGAGGCGGTACAGCTACCCTCCTCTCCCCCCACCGAGTACACGGCTCAGCCGCCCACAACGCGATACAGGCCCGGAAGGATGATCGGGCCAGTAGTTGGCGGGAGGGGTACCGGCACCAAAGGGATGCTTGGGGTGGATACAGCACAGGAGGGTAGAGGCGACCGGCAAAGCAGCGAAAAATAACTAGAAAATCCATTACCTTATAAAAACTCGCACCCTCTTTACCCTTTTTAAAACAAAACCCTTTCTAGTGCGACGCGTCTTTCCCGCCATCTTGATTTTGCATCCTGACGCCGGCTTCGGTGGCGGCCGGCCGGCGCACCGCGCTCTTTCGCTAGTATTCCCTAGCAACCGAGGAACAACCAATCCCACCAATCGTAGAGCTCGTGCACCCGCACTCTTCGTCTATTGGTTTAACATTACTAATATCATGCCAGGGATTGTTATTTTCTTCTTTCAGTTTTATTTTTATCCCTTTTTCGCCTGTCTGTTCGCTTTTATGGGGAGGGCTCGCGGTAGGGAAAATGTTGCCCGCGAAGGGGTGTACAGTATGCACGCTAGAGGTCTCAATTCAAACCGTAATTTCGTTAGTCTATTTTCGTTTGGTGTTGGCGTTCACGTATTTATAATTTTTCAAGTACTTTTTTGGCTTTAACGGGCCAAGTTTCGGGTATCATTAAGTTATCTCAGACTTCTTTTTTCTGCGATAATGTAATTTTACTGATAATCGTCGTCATCGTCATCGTCGTCGTCGTAGTCGTAGTCGTCGCCGTCAATGAGTTTTGTTGCTAGATTTATTTTTTTATCTTCTTTTTTACTTTTTCCTACCCTTGAGCGCGCGATCATCCCGTATCGGTGAGAAGTGTTATTTTCGTCAATTAAAAAAAAAAAAAGTAAAAACGAGAAAAGAAAGAATAATTAAAATACGAGTATTACTAAACCGCATTATTAGCCGGATTGTAGATGCTGATGTCTTTAATGAGCCGAGAAAATTACGCACTCTGTAGAGTCTAATCTGGTCTCCAAGACGCTGTATTATCTATCGAATTATGTATACGTAAACGTGAACATACCTTGTGATGGATTGTGTTTGTGATCTACATGACTTACTTTTTTTTTACCACCTTGTATACGACTGGATATAGAGATCTCGTGTTGAGCTAAACCTTGTTATCGATCTTGAAGGTTTGTTTGGTTCTGATTTTTATCCGTAAAAGTGTCGTGGTTACGTATATTTCGAGGTACTGGTGGAAAAAAAAAAAGAACAGACCAGCATAGGACGTTTGCCAGGTCCTTTGATAGTCCGCAAAATAGTGTATCTATGTGTATAATTTAATTGGATGCCGCGTACGGCCTTTGGCGAACCTGATGCAAAGGTCTTCGTCATCGTTTTTAATTACTCGCGTGTGTAGTTCACCTATCTACCTACAGTTTGTACGTGTTCGGGTATCTATCTGCCTGTAACGTGAAAAGATTCTCATTTATGAGGAATCTATACGATATAGGTATCTGCACCTTTACTATAAGTAAATTGATTATTAAAATTGTAAAAATCTCGCGCTTTTGTGCTCGCTGCAGTGAATGATAATCGTGATAAATAATGCATTTTTAATACGTTTAAGATATCTACCTACGGATAGTATTTTAATCGTGTTGTAGATATTTCTTTTACTTTTTTTTTTTTTTTTTAACAAAATATAGGTACTAATAATAATAATAATAATAATAATAACAATCGAGTATAAGTCGTATCGTCGTGTGAAATAAATCTCGTCCGAGAACCGGCTCGAAAATTGATTTTAAAAGTAACTCTTGCGGAGCGGGTACCGGTAGCAATAGCTCCGGTACCGGATCCGGACCCGAATCCAGACATACGCCGACTTCGTCGTCGTCAGCGACGACACCAACGTCTGAACAACAGTTTAACATATTCCCGGCCATATTTTCCAGACAGTTGAATTTCCATCATCATCACCACCAGACACATAATTCGGCTAGTTCTAAATTAATGGACGAGCTGAGACCGAATCTCGGATTATTAGGATTGATGGATGATCACCATCATCATCTGCATCATCATCACCACGAAAAACGAGTACCGAAGACTGAAGCGCCTGATTTCGCCGCTCTGTACGGTTTGCCTAATTCGGTCATCGAGAATCAGCAATCTTCCGCTTTACCTTCGGCTAGGCATTTGAGCGCCGATCATACGAGTAAGTTTTGTTTTTGTCCCCGTTTATAATGAACGTGTGTGTAGGAAGAGACATTAAAACTGTAGCAGTTTAGCTGATGTTGAGGATGAGGTATTTGGTAATTGAGGTAGGCCTAGGTATTGGCTACAAGATGGGATAATCCATGTGAAAGACGCCCTGTATTATAATATTGTAAATTGTGATTCGTAGACTGGTGGATTTTGATATGTGACTGGTGTGGTGGTTGACAGAATACCTATGGTAAACGTTTAATGTCAAAATTGCATATTTACAAAACTGCAAGGAGTACGACCTAGTCAATCGTATGATGAAAAATTCGACTGTTATTCTAACCGAGTTCGACATATCGTTGAAAGTGTCGTTTATAATTATAAATGCTACGATTACAGAATTTCATTAGTTTCTTCCAAATTTTAGATTTGAAGTTAAACAAAGAACCGCTATTTTTTTAAAATTATCAAAAGATTTGAGATTTCACTAATTAAATAGTCTTTTATGAAAAATTTCATATAGGTTAGTTTTCAAAGTAGCATAATTTTTCGTTCAAGTATCAGGATAAGTATCATGTTTGTGAGAAATTTTTTTGTTTACTTTTTCAATCGTTTAATTGGAAGAACATTTAATTAAAATAATGAAAGAAAAAATTTGAAGGAACATTCGATTGTTCAAGAGCGTAATCCTGGTATCCTTTTTTTTATTTTCAAGTTTCAAAAAAAAACACAAACAAATTTACTAAAAAAATTAAACATCTTTTATAAATTAGTACTCTTGTCTAGTCAGAGCTTGCAGTTAACGTTTAAGGTATGTAACAATAAGTTTATTATTCTTTTCTTCTCCTTCTTTCACTCTGCCTTCAATTTTTATAAGAATGACTTAAATCTTAAAATTACTATCTAATAAAGTAAGAATAAATATGAGAAATTCTACGTGTATAGGTGATTTCAGAAATAAAATTTATATTTCTCATGTGCTCCAAATCTATGAAATCCTCCAGTCGCAGCTATAAAAAAAGCTGCTGGCGTAGTCTCAAATTTTTCGATTCTTTCGTAGGTACCTATATTGAAACCACAAAATGTCCTCATAACAACCTTGAACACTGTGCTGAATTATCAAACAGTGGAGCCTACTAAAAGATCAACTTTAAATTGCAATTTAATCAGCACCAAATATCAATAAGTTTCACCCGAGCTCCTAAGTCAATTTCGAGCCCTTTTATAGGAAATGAGTAGTAATTAAAAAAATCTTCAAAAATTCGTTTTTTTGCATATTAGAGAAGGGTACCACTTGAGAGCTTTGAAAAGCGCCATCTTCATCGTTTTATTCTATGGTTACCATAACCCCCAAAAGGCACATCGGGAGCTCCTACATACAAAACTCAACTTCCTAGCTCTACATATTTGAACGATAGATATGCGTAGAACAAACTCAAAGAACTAGGAAAACTGACCAATAAACCATTTCTTCGGAGCTGTAAGAGGGTGTGATGGGAATGGAAAAGTCGAAATCGCCAAAAGGTACAACGTGACATGATAAATTTCAACTTCCCAGCTCAATTTGAAAAGGTAATATGCGTGGAATGAACTAAAAAGATCAAAAAACCCGAAAACCCTCCCAAAAACAATTTGAAACAAAACCCCCTTAAAAAAGCGTTTTGGGACTGTGACCTGTGAGGGTGTGTAATACGGATGAAAAGTCAAAACACCCAGAAGGTACATTGTGGACCTTTACTAAGTCTACATGACAAATTTCAACTAACTAGCTTAATTTAGAGGGACGATTTGTCGTGTGGAACAAACTCTGAAAACCAATAAAACCGCTCAAAAACCGTTTCGGGGCTATTAGGGGATGCAATGAGGATGATAAGTTGAAACCCCAAAAAGTATATTCACGACCCCGACTGAAGATACATTTCAAATTTCAACTCCCTACTTCAATTTAGACGGAAGGTAGGGACAAAATAGTCTATTTTCAGGGTCAGAAAGGGGAAACCCGTATATCTCCCCTCCTAATTGACCTAGGAGGCTGATTTTTAGATATGTTTTACAACTTTAGATTTTATATTTATTAGCTTAAATAGGAACAATTTTTTGCGATTTTAACCTCTCAACACCACCTCACTAAATTTGAATATAACTGAATTTTGACCCAAGGTCATCCCCACTTAAACATGTCTAAATCCGCCGTCGAATTGAGCCTATTGATCGAATTTGAGCGATTTTGGTTTGTATTGAGCGAGATAAATGAATTTAGTCATCTGAAAAATAAATCAATAAATAAATATATATTTAACATAACAAAAAATGGTCTTAATGTTCTTTTAGGAGCCCATAACACGAATTTTGTCTATTATCTCCCCCTCCTCGCCCCATTATAGGCTGGTTTTCATTGAAAATACAACGTAGAAAATCAGGCTAAAAAATTAAGAAATTTTTCCTTTTCAGAGTAAAAATTTTAGATCATGGATATTTTATATTAAAATCAAAATTTAGAGAGTTACTCAAAAAAATCCAGTCTTATTTATACATTTCAACTTAAAATTATAAAATGAACGGCTGTTTGTCTGCACTCTGCAATTCCTTTTCGCGTTTAATTTTTTTGCCTGACAAAATAAAAATTGTGAAATCATATCCAATAAAACTTTTTTTCATTGAAATCAATATTCACTTATGAAACACCCATCATGTTAGGTATTTTAACATAAAGTCCAAAAATCATTCATAACTTTTTTAAGCGAAATAGCACATTAAAAACTATCATTGTATATTTTGAAACTTCATTATTGCTTAGAAAAATGAAAATTATAATATGTACAATTATCTTTTATCGCGAGTTTTTGAAATTCAAGTTAAAAATCATGTTAAAATTTGAAACAGCGTTCTTAACGTTGAATTTTAATGCTAAATTCCCATTTTCAACACTGAAATACAATTTTTTTTAATTTAAATTTCATTCTTTAGAATTAATTGAGAAATTCTTCCCAAAAATTACTGTGGCTGACAACACTGACGCAATCTGTATCAATATTTTACTTTGAAATTATAAAATCAACTTTACTTTTCTCTTCATTTCCGTTTGACATTCGATTTTATTATTGTCTAGCAAAATGAAACTTATACAATCATTTTTCATCACGAGTTTTTAATCAAAAACTTCAAATCAAAGATGTCAAATCAAAAATTTTACATAAAAAACGCCACGTTTTCGTAAAATTATCCCCAATAAAAGACATATCTATTTCAAAAAAACAAGCTTTACAGCAGAATCATTTTCTTGATTCTATTTTTCAATGTCTCCATTAATTTTCATGACGTTATAAAGATTTTCTCAAAACTGAAAATGTTTTCAAAAAATTTCTAGTAATTTATGTAAATACATTCAGCATAAGCCTGTACAGAAAAACTGATGGGTGATTGAATTCAACATATGGGGGGGGGGCTTCAATTTACGAAGGACTTTTTGATTTTTCAAATCATTGTACGAGATACGTATTATTATGATGAAAACGAGACTTAGCCAGAGAGACATGTACATGGTGAATTATCCCTCTCTCCCTCTGCTCCGTTTTTGTCTATGCTTACACATTTAAGTAAAATTTTAAAAAATTTTGGGAGTCATTTCAACTTTTCAATAATTATTGGAAAAAGTTTTAAATTAATTTCGACAGGTAGTTTAAAGATTACCTACTAAAAACTTTCGTATAATGTATATTCCAAATACCACAAAGACTGTAAAATTTCAATTTAAGGATGTGCTAAGAAAACTTGACATTTGTATGAAAATATTGGGTAATTGTTTTTACAAGATTTAAATTAAAAAAAAAAAAAAAAACTATAAAAAATTTGAACTGAACTGTCGAGAAGTGGTTTCATTTTTTCAAAATTCTAATACATCGTACATATAAGTACATTTTGGTTGATGAAAAAATATTCACGTTGAAAATACCAAATTGCTTCAAAGTAAGCAACTATAGTCTCATTTTCACAGCTTCTCACTTTAACAAATTTTTAAAAAAGATTTAAAAAATCCTTTTGTATCACTTTAACGATGTCACATTTTTCATAAGAAATATGCCTTTTTTGGTACAGCAATTGGTTAGGTAAAGTGGACTGGAAGGTGGTTCTTGGACCAAAAATTTATTTAGGCCATAACTAACGTTCTACGATAATTTTCAAAATCTGAAGATAAGACCAATTCACTTATGCTGACTGGAGGTAACTCTAGGTATAGCTTTTCAAAATGGCTAATTGGCTAATGCAAAATTTAGAAATGATATTCTTAATTTATTTCATAGAGACGAGGGTATGCAAATCGTACACATGTTAACATTGACGTTTATTTATCAATTTAGGAACTGAGAAAATTTTCTTGAAAAAGGAACCAATCTATTAGGTCGATGAGCTATTGAGCTGATAAAGGCGAGACCAAAATGCTATTATGAAGTCTCATGCATAAAACGCTTCTCTCTTTGGCCTGTCCATCCCAGAGATAAAGATACACCTACCTATACACACCTCCTACGTAAGATTTAATTTTTAAATTGTTTGAGTTCTATAATTGTTCAGTGATGTGTTGAATTCAAAAAATATTGATAGTTATACCTACTTTAACTACTTACCTGATTTTGAATATTACAATTTTTCAGTATTAATTGAGATAACTCAAATTCTTCCTTAACTATCCCTACGGTCTCCTTGGTGAATTTGAAAAAAAAAAATCTTCAAAGTTTATCTATTGCCTTCTAACCACGATAATTTATACACCAAATAAAAACATTAAACATTCATTATACGAATCCTCAAGCACCCTAATCTTCAATACCAGTGATATTTTTGCGCTCGTAATAAAAGAAACCTCTTCGTTTCAACACTTTGCGGCGTGAAGATGACTATTGAGAGTATAATTACCCGTATGTACGTATGTCTGTGTGTATATTGAAGAGAATAACGAGTACTAAAAGCATATTATACACGGTTCGGTTATCAGACAACATGCATCTGTTCGATTTTTCGAGGGTGATTCTAATCTGATCATTCTTTTGGATTATCTGCATGCATATATCTTGTTCATCTTTGTACTTGTGTGACGTGTATAGAGTATCTAGATAGTCCTACCAACACTCAATAAGCTTATTATATTCAATTGTCGGTCTATTTAAATTTATACCATAAACTATCATGGTTATTCTCACTCCACCCTGCATAATCCTTTTTTTTTCACATTTGAAAGTTATGGTGTATTTGAAGAGAAATAAATAGAATTTAAACGATACACGCTCTTCATAAAAAGGAATAATGGCCATTGTGGTTTGGAAATAAAAATTGTTTGCATTTAAAAAATTTTTATTTAGATTGTAAATTGTAAGCAAAGTAGCAGAGCAATTAAATTAATTGACCTGATTCTCTATATTATATTGTCAATGAAAACCTGGCTTTTACGGTTCACTAGCCTACGGCGAATGAGAGGGAAATACCAACAAAACCTATTTTGGGGCCCTAAAAGACCATTAAGACCATTTTTGGCCAGGCCAGATATTTAGTTTTTTCATTTATTTTTTATTTATGTATTCATTTTTTCGTCCAAAACTGAAAATCGTTTGCTCAGCTCAGTACCAGCCAAAATCAGACAAATTTTGCCAATAGATTAGGATTGTTAACAGATTTGATATTTTTGAGTGGAAATGACCTTGGGTCAAAATTCAGTTATGCACAAATTTCGGAGAGGAACTGCTGAAGAACAAAAATCGAAAAATTGTACCTTCTTGCGCCAATCAATAGACAATCAAAAGGTGTATGGCATGTCCAAAAATCAGCCTCTAGGTTAATTAGTAGGGGAGATATGAGAGTTTTTCATTTTTTTGACCTTGAAAAAGGCCTGTTCCTCCCCTATCACTGCTTTACATTAATATAGAAAATTGAAATTTGGTATATAGAATTAGTAGCAGCCATAGATGTGCCTTCCGGGGGTTTCGATTTTTTAGACCCATTACGCCTTCTTATAGCTTCGAAATGTAGTTTTTTGGGCGTTTTTTTCAATGATTTGGATTTGTTCCTCCCATAACTCCCCTCCTAATTGAGTTAGGAAGTTGAATTTTGTATGTAGATTCAGTATAGATCGTAGATGTGTTGTTCGGGGTGTTTCGACTTTTTAGCTTTATTGCACTCCCTCACAGCCCCGAAAATGTAGATTGCCGGTTTCGTTATTTTTGGAGTTCGTTCCTTGCATAACGCCCCTCCAACTTGATCTGAGGAGTTGAAATTTGGTATACAGATTAAGTATAGATCATAGCTGTGCATTTTGGGGGTTCCGACTTTTCTGACACATTGCACCCCCTCACAGCCGTAATTTCAATTTCAATTTCAATCCACCTTTATTGAATTTTATAAATTTTACAACAGTACTTAGAAATATATTACATTCAGCTTTGAGTCAAGCCCAGATTCTGGGTAAAGCTTTCCGTTAACAGCGCCCATTTGGCTCGGTCATGTGCCACTCTTGTAAACACCTTATTTTGTAGGAAGTTGGTTATCTCATCTGTCCACCTCATCCTTTGTCTTCCAGGTATGCGTATGTGATCTCTGGAACACCAATTCAAAATTTTGTTCGTCCATCTCTCGTCCTTGGCCCTAGAAATATGCCTCGTTCATTCCCATTTGACTTTTCTGACTCTACGAATTAAGTCCACTTTACCTCCAAGTCTTTTTTCAAATTAGCGTTGCTGATTTTATCTTTTAGGAAAACTTTTGAAAGGGAGCGAATCATTGCATTTTGGGTGACTTTTAATTTGTTTCCCATTTTATTTGTCAATGACCAGGATTGTGCTCCGTAGGTGATCACTGGCAGCACCCAGCTGTTTAGAATTTTGGTTTTATTTTTATTGGAAAACTTTCCTTTGAAATTGTATTTTAAAAACCAGGATTTACTCCTGCATCCTAATGGCATCCTGTTATTTAATTCTATTTCTGGTTTATTTTCAAAAGATGACAATTGGCCTGAATATTTTAGTTTAGCAAATCTTCTTTTGGAATAGGGTTTTTTGATAAAATATTAAAATTTTAGTTTATTCAAAATGTTTCTAAATGTTTCATAGCCCCAAAAATGTAGTTTTTGAACGATTTCCTTATTTTTGGAATTCGTTCCAAGTAGAAAAACCCCAATAGTATACTGTTAAAAAAATTGGTATGGTTTTCTAGTGGAGTTTTGTCGGTAGTAATTTACTGCTACAATGGAAAAGTATGATACATAGTATTGAGGAATCACTGGGTCATCTGTGTTACTACAAATGCTATCTTATTACTCAAAAATTACACCATCTAGTAGTAGTAGTGTATTACCACTGGCAAAACTGCACTAGGAAACCACACTGATTACTAACAATGCGTATTCTATATATTTTTATAATTTTCTAATAGTGTATTACTAAAGAGGAGGTAATAATGAACGTTTTCTTGTCAAATGCAAACTTTGGTGGAACCAGCCGAAGGTGAGTGAAGCCAAGTTTATTGACGAAACGAGCCGAAGGCGAGTGAAGCCAATGCAATAGACAAGAAATGTTCATGTCACCGCCTGCATTGTAAAAAGATAAACGAATCCATCAATCAATAAAAATCAGTTAATATTTTATTAGTCAATTGATAACACTGAGTTGAAACATTGCCAAATATTACGTTGAATTCTTTTCATCGCAGAGCGATGGCAAAGAACGCTGTCACACAATAATTGTTTTTCGTATGTTAAGAAGAGGCTGAAGAGGGAGATATTATACAGTTTCACAGTATGTATTATGTAAAAGTAAATACTACTGGGGATGTTCCTACATTTACCATTGGGACATGCTATTACCTACCTTCCATATCTAAGACAATAGTGTAGTTCACTACTTGGATTATTAAATAGTGTGATAAAGTTGAACTTTATGTACATTTTTGTAATACACTAGTTTTCTACACTTGGTTCCTCGCATAACTCCCCTCCAATTTGATATAGGGAGTTGAAATTTGGTATACAGATTTAGTAAAGGTTTTATATGTACCTTTTGGAGGTTTAAGATATTCACCCACTACTACTATTCAAGAAAAAGCATCTCAGATCGCCCCTTTTGACATGGATATGTCTCAGGGCTGATGGTATTCCTTGAAAGCGCAATGTTTTGATGTAACGTTTTCGATCTCGTCAGTTTTGCCAATTACATTAATTTTCGTATGAAATTTTCCAAATCATCCCAAAAAATGGAATTTTACTTTTTTTTAAATATAACATTGCAGTGTTGAAAATGGGAATTTAGCGTTAGGGAAAACTGCTACAGTTTTTTGATTGATTCTTGTGGTGATGAAAGATGATAAAATTAAATGTCAAAAGAAAGTAAAGAGAAAAATAAGGGTTTGCTCCAAATTTTTCAATGCATTGCAAAAGATGGAAATTAATTTTTAAAAATGTTACATTTCAATGTTGAAAAGGGAGAATTTTGCGTTAAAATTTGTGGTTGGCAACACTATTTCAATTTAAACTCGACTTTATTACAAATAATTTTAATTAATAAATGATAGTATAATTCTTATTTAATTAGGCAATAAAAAAATATCAACGTTTGAATATGACGAAGATTTTTAATATTCTATTTTGGATAAAAGACTACTGGTTGGTTTTAGATTTTATGTTGAAATGTTTAACCTGATTAAAGTTTCAGATTTGAATGTTTTTCAATTTTATTTTGCCAAGCAAAATAAATTAAATAATTAAATCGGAAAAGAAAGTGAAGAGAAGAATAACGATTGATTTTATGATTTTAAATTGAAATGTTGATACAAAAAGTGTGATTAAAATCATGTGAGTGGGTTAGCATCATAATTTGTTATTAAAAAATCGTACTGATAATCAGAAAAAAATTACTAATAAATTAATTTTATGAGCGAAATACCGAATATCAAGTGTTAGAAACTAAACTCTATGACGATTTTCAACATTTCAAAACAGAAGATGAATTATATGGGAATTTCTTAAAGACGATAAACAAGTGTGAAAACTCGAAATAAAAAATAAAAAACATCGAAATAAATTTCGATGCATGGAAGAATGAATATATACATGTATCAACCTACGTTTGTAAAATATTGTATCTACTTCGAATCGAGGAGAGAAAAAAAAACTTGAGAATGGGCATAAAATTTTTCAAAAAAAAGTGTATATTTTGATTGTGAAAAAAATTCCCAAGTTGAAAGTAGATGCCAATTAAATTAGGTAGGTAGTATAATTATTTTAATATTTCATTTAACCTATTCCAATAATAATATTTTATTTCGTCTTGCAAGTTGCATTTATGAAAAATTATATCATTTTCCAAAAACATTCGGTAGACTGAATAATTTTCGCCAACATTTCCCACCGACATCGACATACGCGTTGAATTACATCGTCGGAGATAAATTATACATTATACAATTGTAAATTAAACTCGACTATCCAATTAACCGATCCGATTTGAGAATTAATTCAGTAATCTGTAGTACGTCTTGAGATAGGTACCACAAACAGATAGACGGTTATTCTATCCCTTTAAGAGGCGAGATTTACGATGTAGAAATTAATTATTCAAATAACTTAACTACATTTCCATTAATAATTAAGGAAACACCAACGGATGTCCATGTTAAAAAGGGAGCTTTTCTTTAACCACCGTAATCGTTTTAATTATCGTCTTATCTGTTCTAAGCTCGTCGCTTTTCAATTTATTGCCCTAGGTTGAGAATGAAAAGAGATAGAGTAAGGTGTTTTTTTTCACTCATTTGTCACGTGTCTAATAATATTTTCAAAATGTTGTAATTGATAAGATTTCTCTGGTTTATTATCATGAATAGGTATAGATATAAATAATTCTTATTATTTGATTAGATTTATATTAATATAGGTGGATTAAAAGTTTACGTGTTTTGATCAAATATCGATTAAAGTAGGTAATTATTTTGGTCTAGATTCGGAAGGAGCATTTAAGAAATTAAAAAGTGAACCATCGATGGGTGGACCATCGCCTAGTCCCAGTGTTCAACATGCTGGACATACACCAACTACTGCTTCATGTCCGACTCCAGCTCGAAGAAGACATAGAACTACGTTTACACAAGTCGGTATTATTTTCTAACTTTTTTACTGTAATCGAATTGTTAATGATTTATAATTAATTAATCCTTATTTTAACTAATCACCGATGTTTTTTAATTTCATTTTGTGTAGGAACAATTAGCTGAACTGGAGGCTGCCTTTGCTAAGTCACATTATCCAGATATTTATTGTAGAGAAGAATTAGCTAGGACGACTAAATTAAACGAAGCTCGAATACAAGTAAGTTTTGAATTTGGAATTTTTGCAAAATGAAAACATTGAGATTATAAAATGGATCTGTTAAAACCCCACGACTGTCCCGCTTCGAAAAAGTAATTTTTGGACGGTTTTTGTTATTTTTCGAGTTTAACTCTACGGAATATAGTTTTTCCAAATTGGAAAGTAGGTTAAAATTTAGTATGTAGGTGTACTAGGGGTTCTAGATTTACCTTTTGGAGATTTCGTCGTGACAGTCTCAAAAAAATAATGTTTTGGTTTGATTTAATATTTTTTCAAGTTTATTCTGCCCATATTTCCGCTTTAAATTTAATTAGGGAATTGAAATTTGGTATGCAGATTTAGTAGAAGTCGTAGATGCACTTTTTGTGGGTTTCAATTTCTCAGCTCCATTGTACCCCATTACGACTCCCAAAAAGTACTATTCGTGTGATTGGGGGTTGAAATTAGGCATGTAGCTCTTTTGCAATTGTAACTATTCACTCCAAAATCTCTTCGTTCTTGTTTTCAAATCATAGCAAATTAATTTAACTTGTGTTTGTAATATAATTGAAAGTGAACTTTTGAACTCATAAGTGAGTTCGCTTGTCAGAATTGGGTATTTATGGTATTTACTATTTACTCGCTTAAACCTACTCGTAGAGCATTTTGAGAAGGATCATTATTTTTGATTTGTTTTTGTACGTTAAGTCATTGTTATTTTTTGTTCCATCCCTACTTTGCAATAAAACCTGAATGAAAAAAATCCTTCTTCGATTTCTGAGTTAATAAAATTCCATTAAAAAAGAAAATTTGAGTTTGTTTTAATTTTTCTACATTTCCTAAATTTAGGATACATTCATCAAAACCTGTTGGAAACAGAATTAAATTCTTTTTAGTGAAACTAGCCCTTAATACAAATCGCGATAAATGTCTGGATAGGGCTAATTTGACCCCTTAAACAGTTTCAGTATTTTCAAAAAGTTGCATTTTTTTCGATTTTTCAAACTATAGATGCAGGACATCGATTTTATATGGTTAGGCTCAAATTTTGCTACCCCCTCCCTCCATGAATCCTTCATAGAAGCTTTTTAAATTTTTCTTGAAGAACTTTTTTTTTTAAACTATTTTGTTACTTCATTAAAAATTTCTTTTTCTTCTTTTTCAGTAAGTTTTTAGTTAAAAGAACCAAGTACACTTACTTAAGCCCATTTGCAGCCAGTTTTAATCGCTTCTCTCTTTTGCAGGAATTCTTAGCTAATCTCCCAACATTCGGAAATGTGATATAAATAGTTCAAAAAGAAAGGAGACAAATTGCTTTTGAGGAATTAAAATAAATTAACTGTGTTCTCTTTGATGAGATTTTTCGAGAAAAAAAAACAACTTTTCAATTTTTAACGAAGAGTATTCCCGGATAAGTATTGCGAAATGCCCTTGATCTCAGATTTTCCAAATTTTCTCAAAACATCATTGGGTTTTGCTAAAAAAAATTTTCCTCTACCCCACCCCCTTGACCAGAGTATTGGGAAACTTGAAAAAAATCTATATTCGCGCGTATTTAAGGAAAAATTATGATTTTAATCTAAATGTTTATAGGGATGGTGGATTTATCAACATGAATTTTTACAAAATTTTTCATCCTAAAGGGGGAAGATATTCATAAAAGAAAACTTCAAATTGCGGTAGCTGTAGCCCCTAGAAGGGTACATACCATTTTTTCGTCAAAGTATGTGTTTTGATAACTATAATTTTTAGAAATTTTTTAAAATTTTTCTTGATATTTGAGTCGTTTTCAAAAACTCAAAAAATGCTTATTAGAAGTAAAGTTATTCACCATGAAATTTCATATCAGATTTCGTCATTAAAATTTTGGCTAAGGAACATAATTACAAAATTCTGGGCATGAGCGCATTAATGAATTTTGAGCCAATTTTGCAAGTTTAAGAAAATGAATTAGGTGGAAAGCTAAAATTTTTACCACATCATTTCGAGATACTTCGCAATTATTGTGACCCAACTGTTTGCTTAGATTTTTATTAAAATCCGTGTCAATAAGACAGTAAGCTAGGTACTTTAGTTTTTGAAAGCACATTCCCACTCTCATTCCTGCCAACACTCGCCAGTACCTACAGAATCAATTTTGCTTCTGTTAGAATTTGATTAAATATTATGTATCATTAATTGAAGTATCAAAATCAATAAGCCTGATTTATTTTAAGAATGTGTTCAAGATTTCATTTAGTGTATAAAAAATAATAGAAAAATTGGTTATTGTATTGATTAAACTTATGTTGGCGTGGTGTCGAACCACTTATTGGTGCATAAGCAATTCGTCGAACGTGTTTCCACCTCTTAGCGTGTTCCCACTCTCGTTCCCACCAACACCCACCAGTACCAACAATTGAACTGGATATAATAGTTCCGGCAATGTTCGTTATCCCGTGCTGTAAGCAGGACGTGTATTGCTTACTATGGGAATAGAATGAACAGACGAATTATGATTATATATGTAGCCTTTCACAGTCTTGTTTTAGATTTTTGAATTTATAAATATCTACAGCAATTTTTTTATTTTTTCTGGATTTCATCTCCTCTTACAGTCTGTTTTACATTTTTGAATGTATAAATATTGGTGGTATTTCTTTCCAAATTTTATAAATGTAAGCATTGCTTACATTGCTTACTTGGACACCACACTACTGCTGAGTGAACATTTGAAATTTTATAATTTTGGGAACCAAATTTACTGATAAAAATCACAATTTCGTCGTTTTAGATGTGAAATAAACTACAATAAATGCGAAATTTTCAATGGTAATTGTAAACATCTCTTCAAAGTTCAAAGAGAGATGGGAGTCCATACTGGTATAGTAGATTTGATAGAGTCCCTGTATGAGTTCAATTCTATGGTGGTGAGAGTTGATGATGAAGAATCTGAAGTTTTTCAAGCAGAACAGAGAGTGCGTCAAGGATGCATATTATCCCCTCAGTTATTCAACGTGTATAGTAAGCACATAATTCGCGAGGCTCTAGAACATTGTATTGGTGGTATTTCCATTGGAGGAAGAAAAATCTCTAATATTCAATATGCAGATGATACCACCTTGATTGCTGGGGATAAAGAGGAAATGGTGGAGCTCAACTTTATGTTGATACATCGAAAAAGAAAGTCATGGTGGTGGATCGGGCCAAGTGTCTTCCAGTTTCCACAGCTCTGAGTGAATACAGAAAGGTGAAAGCTTTCGTATATTTAGGCTCCATCTTCAAAGCAGGTGAAGGCTCGTCGGCAGAAATATGGCGCCAAATTGCTTTAAGCAAATCAACTATGACCAGACTGTGTGATGTCACATGTAATAACAAGATCTCCACAAAGACAAGGAAAAGAGACTTATAAAATCACTTGTTTTCTCTGTTTTCCTATATGCTGTGGAAGCATGGATGTTAAAGGCAGATGATAAAAGAAGAATCGACACCTTTGAAATATGGGTCTCGCGAAGGATGCTGAGGATACCATGGACAGAAAGACGAACCAACATTTCAATTATCAATGAAATATAGGAGCCAGCCAGGCTAAGTGTGTTTTATGCGAGGAACGCATTCTAGAATATTTTGAACATGTGACCAGGAGAAAAGTCGGAAATCTCGAAAAAGACATTCTCTCTAGTAAGGCCCCCGATAAAAGAGGGAGAGGAAGATCTCCGACCTGGTGGTCTGACCTCATCCAAGCGCGAATGGGCTCTATGATAAAATCTGTTTTACACATGGTTATTCATTTTTCAGTATTCTATATATTTTAAGCTTGATTAACAGTTCACTGAATTAATTTAAATACTTTGTTCACAATTACACTGGTCGAACTTGACTGTTGAAAAAATCTCGTAAAAGTTGATCTCATTTTATTTTCACACGTTGAAAAAGAAGTACCTATTTAGATGCATATTATATGTAGCATGAGTCAACCAAGAATTAAACCTGCTGCACGCACATGGCATGGCATAGGTATTACTTCTGCAAGACGTAGCTAAGTACATGTAATTCCAGCCTGGCACAGCATCAACGAACGAATTAAAATTTCATTTAAACGCTTTAAGCGTGCGAGTAAAAAGAGAGGAAACATGTTTTTAACCACGGTATAAGAGCGACATTATT
The DNA here is from genome assembly GCA_900060175.1 of Ferrisia virgata. NCBI lineage: Eukaryota > Metazoa > Arthropoda > Insecta > Hemiptera > Pseudococcidae > Ferrisia > Ferrisia virgata. Next base: position 4,359 of record FIZR01021552.1, on the reverse strand, counting down.
TACATCTACTTCCGACCTTTTTACCTATCAAAAGTTCACTGTAATGAATTTAATAAAATTTACCGCATATCTTAAAACGAAATTGCTTAATATACGATCTTGCTTGGCTTCACGATGGTATAATAGGTATAGAGAGAGGTACATATAAAATCCACAGTATATTTGAATTTTTAAACTTGCGCAAACCGACGATGACGACGAACGCAATAAGAAGATAGATATGGAAGTTTTCTCAACTTGTGAACTTGATGTAGTAAACTATCTTACTGTGTGTATAGCTTAAGGTAGCTAGCTGGCTTCTAGGTAGGTACACCAACATTACGGTGTTATTTCCTACGTTGAATAAAGTTTCAAACACGAAACTTGTTTCCTTTTTACGATGCCATTTTGTTCTCCTCTCTTTTTTCTCTTTTCTCATCCGCGCCCGTGCCCTGGTGCGCGTTGCTTTTTCTTTCATCTATATACTTACGACGGAAAAGAAAACTTTTATCTTTGCGTTGTTAACTTTTCCATTTTCTGTTATACATTAATTTCGCTTGTTTTAGGGCGTTTTATATCATCCCTCGTATCTACCTTGTACTTTTCGTATTTCACCTTAAAGTTCTTAAGTTCTTAAGAAAACTTACTAAAAGTTTTATATTATTTCGTAGAGTATTTTAACTTTAACCGTAATTTTCAGACCAACTTGAACGAAATAAGATCAGAAAAGATAAACAGAATTTCAAATGAATGAAAACAAAAAAAAAAAAAAAGGAAAAAAATTCAAAAGAAAATCAAAAACGTATATCTGCTTATAGTATGGTTTATTCTACCTGCTACACTAACGTTCCATATTGACGTAATTATTCCTCCGTTCGTTTTGAATTTTCTTCTTGGAATTTTCCATTAAAACATACAGTGACTGTAGGTACCCTAGTAAAAAGATGAGAATATCTTGACGCAGGTATATGTAGGTTAGAGTGGAGTGGAAAAAACCCATCTTTGAGATTGACAAAACTCATGGGGGTTTTGAAAAAAAAAAATAGTTCATCGATATTTATAACCCTTTAAAATTTCGGTTCAATCTAAGACCACTCTTAGCTCTTCAGTGTAGTCGCAAAATGCACAAAAATGGGAGCCCGCTCGATCGGTGTGTTCAGGGGTGCGATGGTGTACTCTTGACGAACAACTCGTCTTTGAAAATTTTGTAGGGCACTTTAAAATTTATACCTGGTGCAGCTAAAACAAGGAAATAGTATTCATTTTCTAAGCTATATTTTTGTGCATACATTCGATCTAACGGCGTCAAAGAGGGCAACCATCACCACGACCCCCTCCAAGTGATTTTTAGTATTTAGAGCGTAGACATATATATCAAAATACTTATTTTTCCTACTCCTAAATTTGAAATTGTGCAGAATTTTCGCCCTCGTTTTGCTGGGGCTATATATTTTTTTAATTTGCAGAAGTCAGGTATAGATACACTACTGTCTCAATCAGGCATAAGTATAGTTTAAGGGGTGTGTAAACCTCCACCTCTTTCAGAATAAAAAACTAGAGAGTTTTTTTATTTATGATAATTTTTTTTTTATAAAACGCCTGAAAATGATGAAAATGAAGTTTGTAACTGTTGAAAAAAAACTTTTCCAAATTTCATCCACGCTTTGCTCGGGCACTTTATTCCATTCATTTTTCTAAGTTCAGACCTCCCAAAAAACAGTGTTTTTCAAACCAGAAATCTTCGACGACCCCTTCCCTCTCTTTTATCCACCAAAAGTCGAGTATGGTTACGCTACTGTTAGGAGGGGGGGGGGGTGGTGATTTCAGTTCAAATGCTTGAGGAGATGCACATCGTTGGCGTAGGGAGATCACCGCACCTCTGGGAGTGTCGGAAGCGTGCTGATGAATGATCCTTAATCTAGAAGTAAAAGTTTTAAAAAAATGTAGCTGGATGCTATTTTTTAAGCTCCCTCCTCTCCTCAGGAACCGTTACCATTTCTTCATATACCCCCTACACCAGTTCTGATCATCATTACTTCAATTTTTTTCAACTTAAACTATAACTAAAGTGCGCTAAACATGATAACAATTTCGAATAAAGCCCCCCACCCCCAGTGTCAATTTTCTAAAAAAAAAAGGTTAAAAATATTAGATTTTTGGTTTTCCAAAATTTTTGAGAAAAATAAAGGTAACTTGAAAACTATTGCTTAAATTGCCTAAATTAACTCATTTGGTTACTTTGAACACCATTCAAATGGTAGGTTTCACTTACCTAGGGTTGGAAAAACGAGTGAATTTTAGTTCTCATTCTTGTTCTTGTTCTCAAGAATCAAAATTTTTGTTCTAGTTGATTTGTTTTCATTTAGGATCTGTAAACTTTGTTCTCATTTTGTTCTTGTTCTTCACGGTTTTTGAAACATTGTTCTTTTTTTCTGTTCTTGTTCTTTATTTAGTTTTATTTAGATCTCTGTTCTTGATTTGGTTTTCACTCTTCAACTCAAACCCCCAAATTTTTGAAAATTTGACTAAAAGTCGTCGTATCAGTGAAAAAATTAATTAAAACGAGGGTAAGACCTTGGAAAAAATCACTAAGATGCGCTTAAATTATAACAAATTGAGGAAATATCTGCTAAAATTCTAATAAAAGAAAAAATTTAAAAAAAAAAGAAAAATAGTTATTCTTGTTTTTTCAAATGGATCTTCAATGTTGTTTCTTGTTTTTCAAAAATGGTAAAATTGCTTTCCTTGGTCTCGTTTTTGATCTCGTTCTTCAATTCCTCAACTTCATTTGCAAAGGAATATGCGAAAAAGAAACCCAAGATAAAGAAAAACCGACAAAAAAAACTACATTTTTGGAGCTATGAAAGGATGCAATGTGGTTGAACAGTCGAAACACCCAAAAGGTACATTCAAGATCTCTACTAAATCTACATACTAAATTTCAACTTTCTAGCTCAATTTGGAGGGGAGTTATGCGAGGAATAAATTCAAAAAATAAGAAAACCCAACCAAAAAACTACATTTTTGAAGCTGTGCAAGCGTGAAATGGGTCTGAAAACTCAAACCGCCAAAATGTACATTCATGGCCTCTAATCGACGTACCGAATGTCAACTTTCTAGCTCAATTTGTAGGGGAGATAGGGAAGGAACAGCCTTCTTTCACGGTCAAAAGGGGGGAAACCCTCATACCTCCCCTCCTGATTGACCTAAGAGGCTGATTTTTGAATATGTTATACAACTTTAAATTTTATATCTTTTGGATTAAAAAAGTACAATTTTTGCAATTTTAAGTCCTCAGCATCCCCCCTCCATTGTGGCATAACAGCATTCTGATCCAAGGTCGTCCCCACTTCAGAATATTAAATGGTTTGCCACTCGAAGCTTATTCCTCAAAATTGATCTATTTTCATTTGGTAAGCTGAGCAAATAATCTTTTAGATGAGGTTAGTATGTCATAGACAAATAAGGCTAAGAATTTCTTCTTGTCTATCAGTTACTAGCAAATTACCTTACCTATTTCCCTTTCACGTTATAATTTTTCACAATTCAATGCCTCAAAATCAGATGATTCCCAAGTTGGCAGTACTGCTATGCAAAACTATCAAAATATTTCGTTCCAAATCCACGTTTTTGGGCGCATATTTTGTGTGGTAAACTCTTTTTTTGAATTTTTTTGAAAAAAGAAAAATGAAAAAAATCTGGATTTTTTTGATCTGACCATGAGTAAAGTTTTGAAAAAGTCAAGAAATCCTATTGCAATTTTTGAAAAGTCCAAAAACACGACACTTACCTGAGATTGACCTCCCTAATCAATTTTAGGCTGTTCCTGATCATTCTGGAGTGTCTAGTCGAATTTTTGTTTTTCTTTGAAATTTTTAGAAATGTACCAAAAATCTTCTGGTTAACTGCGCCAGCTGAAAAGCGAGTTATTGTACACTAAATGCGTATTAAATGGACTATAATTGTAAGCAGGCGTGAAGAAAAAGATCTTATGACCAAAAATTAAATTTTATACGGGAAAGATTAAATAACATCTTCGAGCGGAGCAAGGGAAACATTTTTAAAAAATCAGATTTTTTTATCATCAAAAGGGAGTATTTTTCCAAGTTATAACTGAAATTCTATGAGTGAGTTAAAAAAGAGGTTTTTAATAATTTTTCCAGAGTGGGTAAATGTATGGGACCGGAGAATGTGGCAATGCCATTTCTGTCCCCTTCTAAGTATGGGATTGGCAATAAGACTAGAAAGTTAAGTATACTAATCGAAAATGGAGTACCACAAGGATCGGTACTTAGCACCACACTATTTATATTACTGATAAATAGCATAAGAAATGTAGTTTCACGCCCAGTTTCTCTTAGAATATTTGCGGATGATATA
>FIZR01021540.1:0-34524 GCA_900060175.1 Ferrisia virgata | reverse complement strand
CCTTGCTGCGAGGATCTTGGCTAGCCTATGTTTCCCGTAACAAGTCGCTACAGTCTGTTAAGTAGTTTTTTTTATTCCTTTTTTTTAGTCTGCGACGTTATTGTTACCTGTGGAGAGTTTTTTAGTCTAAAGTGCTGCCTGGGTGGTTGACCCGACAAAGGTAATGCCCTTCAGGCAGCTGAGTGTTGGTGTGTAGTGTGTATGCTGATCTTGACTTTCAACTTTAGACGATGTTTTGTTGTAATTATGATGACGTTTTCCTCTGCTGCGATAATTAGAAGTTTAATAGGTTTCCTAGTAACAAAAATTTAAGTTTTTAAATTTCATTTTTTAAAGTGGAAGAGTAATTTTTGATCAATGAATGTTGAAAATTTATGTATTTGATTTATTTGGTTGCAAATTTAAATGATGTTTATTATTTCCCTTTCATTCCTCCCTATTAATATTGTCGTTGGTTTATTTTATTCATATTGTTGCGTATTGAATGATTATTTCACGTATTATGTACTACTTTTCATTTTTTCCCTCCTCTCCCAAAAAATGTTTGATTTGTATTTGTATTCTATCGTTAAGCTTGTAAATTAGACGTTTTTCTACCTTGTACTCATAAAAATTATCTGAATTTAAAGATATAATTGTAACTATAATCTTTTTTTCTAGTTGTGTTATATGTATGACGTGATCTTATTGCGAAAAGATCATTTTTAATCATTACCATTGTGTTATGTATTCATATTGTTTATATTGTATGTTTTTTTTGTTGTTGTTTTTTTTTTTTTGCAAAATTATGTAATTACCAATCACGGGTTTTTCACTGTCTGCTGGCGACAGGCAGTGTTTTTTTAACCCGGATTGGTTACCTTTTAGAATCAGAATATTGTGTATATTTTTATTCGCCATTTTCAAAGTATAATCGCTCTAGTTTCATTTCATTTATCAACTTTGAAATTAGAAATCATAAAACAAAGCTTAATTGTGCTCGCGTCACATGAATATTTGAATTTTTTGCAATCAAAGATGAAAACCTGATTGCAATGTGCAATTTTAAATGATTAAATGTGAAATGTACCTCATTTTTGGGTTAACAAAAAATAAGTTGGCAAAACATGCATCAAAACGCCTAAATGATTGAAAATTCAAATTCACAGGCTTTAAGTACTCTTAATGAGAGTCTCTGCAGGTGTATTTTGAACGAGAATTTAAATGAAGAAATTTGACATCAAATTATGACGCTATTTTTTGATGTTGTACATTATTTCCATTATATGGTACACGGTTCGCTTTGTAAGCTTGAATTTCAGCATTATATGCCGAAACATTTGGTGAAATTTTAGCTGGGTAGATTGATAATGAATATGAATCGAAAACCCTGTGGTAAGATTGTGAAATATAGATAATTTCATTTAAAATTTAAAAATGCCTGCAAAATACAAGTTAGGCAATCTAAACAACACTATGCGGATACCAAAGAAATAAGCCTCATGAAAAAAATATGCCTGCGAGAGTGAAGGTTATGCAACCTAAACAACAAGGTGTCCATAATTGAAATAGCAACATCGTGTTGTTTGGATTGCATAGCTGACTTTTTGAAGGTATTTTATATTGTAAGAATTATTGTTTCAGGTTTTTGACGCTTTGTTTAAAAATAAAGCAAAGTTGTTTTTCACAAAAACTAAGCTTTTTTTATTAGAATTTTATTTCATATTCTTGTTCAGCGACCTCGAAAACCTCCGTCAGCAAAATTTCGGCCATATTGGACCATAAAAAATTTCACACCGGCAGCGTCTGCAGCAACAGGATACAAATTAGTGTTATTCAGATTGCATAACGTGTATTTCTGCAGGTATTCAACTCAGCTTTGAAAATGCAACTTTCATCAAAGGAACTGGCTGAAAGTTTTCGAAATAAATTACATTTTTCAGATTTAAATACACAGAAAAAAGGTGTTTTACCTCGAAATCTAAGCATTTTTTATTAGAACTTTTTTTCATATTCGAGTTCAGCGACCTCAAAAACTTCGGCAATCGAAATTTCAGCCAAATCGCTTGATTAAAAAAATCCCAATTCTTGACGGAAGAACGAACGGCATACCTACTTATTTCTGTTGAATAAGTAGGTATGCCGTTCGCTTTCACGTCAAGAAATCCGAATTTTTTTATCAATGGGGTAGACTGAAATTTTGGTGAGGGGGGTTTTCGAAGTCTTTGAACCCGAATATGGAAAAAAATTCTAATAAAAAATGCTCAGTTTTCGAGATAAACGACTTTGAAAATAAATACTTCGTGTCGATTGTTTTGCATAACTCATATTTTTGCAGGCACTTCATATAATGTGCAAATTTCTCAATTCTCGTGTTTTTAATATAAAATATAACTTCGTTAATGGCGTTTTAACAATAAAAAAAATGGTATACAGCAAAGTTACGTTCATTTTTAATTGAAATCATAGTTAACAATGTACAATCTCATGATTTAAATCCTATAAATAACATTTCTCCAGTGTTTTCTTAGTAAAACGACACAATACTTAAACCGTCAATGACCAGGTATTTCCTTATAATTACAAATTAAGAAACATTACATTGTTGAAGTTGAAACTAATAAGTTACCAGTCTATATAGGAAAAAAAAACACCCTTTTGCCAACACACGAGGAAAAATGACAATTAAAAAAAGACATGAATCTGAACTAAAAATACGTACAAATACAATTAATTAATATTACAATTAACATACTACCAACGGAAGTAAATTAAATCAAATTGTTTTCAAGACTAGGTAGGTACTCAATTACATATATACAATTTCGAATAATTTAAGGAAGACGTTCGAGCATTTAGGTCTGCATTGATAGAGGTAGGTAGAAATAATTATACGAATAAAAGTAAATTAATTTCAAGAGATCAATTTCTTTCCACTTAAATTGAAAATATACCATAACGCAGCTATAATAACAGATACCAAAAGGGCACCACCGGCGGCTCCGATAAAGATCGGTTTTTTCATTGGGAACGATGGAACATAATAAATATATTTCTGACTGAATGATTCGTAGTCGTTTGTTGATAAGGCGAATATTTGAATTTTATAGGTTTTCTGTTCTTCGAGATTCTTTACTGTAAACCATTCAAAAAAAGAGAAGAAATTAATTACCAACACAAATTTGAATACAAGATTATGGAATTTCACACGAGATGAATCTTACTTATGGCATTATTTTCGTACGTTTCAATCACACCAACACGTTCATCTGACGGTTCTTTGTACCAAATTACTCTGTAATATTTTAGCATTTCTCGACCGTGTTTCGGTGGTTTCCATACAACTCTATATCCATCTTCTTCCAGTTGAACGTATACATCGTTTGGAGGGCCGATTTGTTGATATAAACCTATGCAAAAAATTTTAGTTTAAATACGTAGTTTTAAAAATATGAGTTAATGAAGAAGCTCCAAGCAAATAGGTATTATTTCCTAAAATTCGAAAATATTAAAATTCTAACTAATAGAAGAACAGGTATCAAGCGGGAAGAAACTTTCATCAGGCTGAAATTCGTTATGATTTTCTTTCGTCCATGATTTGCTTCATGCATCATTACCAATCTGTCAAATTTTATAGGTATTTCTGGACCTTAAATTCAACATATTCAAGCGTAAGTACACAGCATTAATAGATAAATCATGCAACAATCGATAACATATATATTTTCTTATATAATAAAATTTCGTCCCAAAAGGCACATCTATGGCCCGTACAAAATGTACATACCCATCAATTTGATGCGGGGATATGAGAGGTATAGCTTTTTCTCAAGATCAAACTATCGAAAACTCTCATATTTCTCCTGCTAATTGACCTGGGTGGTTGATTTTTGAATATTTTATACAACTTTGGATCCTCTATTGATTGATTCAAATGGAAACTATTTTTGCGTTTTTGGATCCTGAACACCCCCTCCCCCAAATTTGGACGAATCTGAATTTTCACCAAAGACGATTTCCGCTCATATATATCTAATCACCCGCCAAAATGAGCGATTGACCAAATTGGAGCGATTTTGTTCAGTATCGGGCAGAATAAATGATTCAAGGTTCGGGAGAGGGGGTTCCCAAAATACCACATTTTACGGGTTGTGAGGGGGTGCAATCAGGTTGGAGAGTCGAAACCACAAAAAACATATCTAGAGTCGCTACTAAATGTACATACCAAATTTCAATTTTCCAAGTGAATTTGATGGGGAGATAGGAGAGAAACAGCCCTTTTTTAAGGTCAACCCACCATATCTTCAAGGTCAACCCATCATATCTCCCCTCTTAAATGGCCTAAGAGGTTGAATTTTGGATATGTTATATTTGGATTCTCTATCAATTGCCTCGATAAAAAACAATTTTTGGATTTTGGCCCCTTAGCACCCCCATCCCCAATTGGGGCACAACTGAATTTTAACCCAAGGTCATCCCCACTCATAAATACCTGATCCGCTGCCAAACTGAGCCGATTGGCCGAATTGCAGTGATTTTGGTCGGTATCGAGCAGAGTAAATGATTGTAGTATCAGGTGAGAGGGGGAAAGGAGAAGGGATTACAAAAAGTAAATATCTTACATGGCCAAAAATGATCTTCATGGTCTTCTAGGATCCTGAAACGGATTTTGTTGATATCCTCGCCCCTTCAACTGCCATAGGTCGATATGCAATAGTCTAGTTTTCATTAACAATATGGCATAGCAAATCAAGCTAAAAAAGCATTGCTTCGCCTGATTCCCGTAAAATATTATAATTCTTGAATTCGCAATGATATTCTCCTCATCATGGCTAAGTGTGAAGGGGGGGGGGGGCTTGGTTTAACGGGGCTAAAGAGTTGATACGACTAAAATGCATATCCAGGACCTAAATACCAAAATTTGAACTAGCTAGTCTAATTTTGAGGAGAGTCATTCCAGGACTCAAAAAATTAAAAAAACTGACAAAATCACTACAGTTTAGGAGCTGTGAGGGAGTGTGAAAAGTCAAGACCACCCCCCAGCATATTTAGGACCCCTACTAAATTTACATACCGAAATTTCAACTTCTCAGCTCAATTTGAGGAATAGATAGGGAGGAACAGCCTTTTATCTGGGTAAAAAAGGGGAAACACCTCATATCTCCCCTCCTAAAATTGGCCTAGGAGACAAATTTTTGGATATGTTATAGAACTTTGGACTGTTATTTGATTAGCTCAGAAAGGAACAATTTTTTTGACTTAGCCCCTCAGCAGCCTTCCCCAAAAATTTGATCAGAACTGAATTTTGATCCAGGGTCATCCCCACCCCAGAATATCGAATGACCCGCCAATCGAAGCCTATTTTCCCAAATTTGATCGATTTTCGTCAATATCGAGCTGAGCAAATAATTTTTCAGTTTTGGAAAAAGAAATTACATAAAAATCTGACACGCCCAAAAATGGTCGCATTGGTCTTCTTGGACCTCAAACCGGAGTTTGTTGATATTTTCCTCTCATCTGCCGTAGGTCGATTGACCGTATTAGTCTGGTTTTCATTGACAATATGACATAAAAAATCGGGCTAAAAAAAAATGTAAGTTGATAAATTCCTGAAATTTATTCGAATTGAGTGCGGAAGTAAATAATATAAAATACGAGTGTTACATTAATTTCATCACAAGCTAAGCATAAAACGTGATGATTTTGAGTCTAAGAGTATGGAATCAATTCTAGTGCAATGTTTTCTTTGCGTTAATTGCCAACACCACATGCATCGTTAACGTTGAAATTGTTATTTTTCTGAAAAATTAATCCCATAATCCATGCGGTTAATTCGAATAAAACAATTTGGAAGAAATTTCTTACCAACAGGACTTCGGAATTCTCGATCTATTTCGGTTTCAATGTCCGATTCTAGTTCTTCATTTTCTTCTTCTCCTGAAAAATATTAATTCGCATGAATATCTTTGCACGGAGTGATACCTTATCAGTGGAGTGTAATGGGGCGATACCATCGAAGGGCAAATGTAAGCAGATTTCAACTCCTTTGCTCAATTTAGAGGAGGGTTATGCTAGGAAGAAACTCACTAAAGAGGAAAACTAACCCAAAAAACCACATTTATCAGTTGTAAGGTAGCGCAATGGGTCTGGAAAGTCTAAACCTCCAAAAGACACATCTATGGACCTTACTAAGTCTACATACCAGATTTCAATCGAATAGTTCAATTTGGAGGAAAGATAAGAGAGGAGCAGCTCTTTCAAAGTCTAAACGGAGTATGATCTAGAAGGCTGATTTTTGGATTAGTTGCACAACTTTGGATTGTCTATACATTAAATTGAAAAGGAAAAATTTTTACATTTTTGATCCCTCAGAACTCCCTCCCCAAAATTTGGATACAATTGAATACTGACCCGAAATTATCCTCAATCCAAAATATCACATGACCACCCATCAATTGAAGCCCATTCCCTGAATTTGATACATTTTATTCAGTATCGAGCTAAGCAAAAAATTTTCAGTGGTCTTTCAGGACCCCAAAATGGATTTTGTTCCTATCCCCCTTACAATCCGTTGTAGGTTGATAACTGTAATAACCCAGTTTTCATTGGCGATATGACATAGAAAATCAAGCTAAAAAGGTAAATACAGTAAATATCAAACCGTGATTTTTAGTCGTTATTTTAACAGTTTTGCTGAACATTCCATCGCCATTTTCATCCTGACTTAAGACCATTACTTCGTAAGCTTGACCCGGATTCAAATCTGATATTTCAGTTTCGAAAATTTCTTTAGAATCGATTTGGATTGTTTTCCATTCTTGAGCGTTTTCAACTCGATACCTTGAATATTAAATGTTTAATAATAAGAATTAGTTTTGTTAAAATGTTCTCCAAACCACTATTACAATTGCCCTCACCAAACACTGAATTTAAGTTTTGGTTTTGCCAAGGATGAGAGCCATTTTACTTTAACCGAATCCTTCGTTACATCTGTGGTTACATTGTAAGGAGCATGATTACGTATACTCTCTTGTATGATTAATTCGGACTCTGAGCTGACGGTAGCTGCCTCGTTGGTGGCAATGCACTGATAATATCCTTGGTCGCTTTCTTGAATATTTTTTATGGTCAAGTTACCCGTTGAGATGATTGCTCTGTCGTTAGGTATCTCAGCACCATTAGGCTATAAAATAGAATATTCGATCTATATGTTGGACATTACCAGTGAGCAGAAACACAGCTCAGTGCTGGATGGACTGAAAATTTCGACCAATAAATGGAGTTGAAGGAGTGTTCACTTCAGAGAGAACTCTATCTGTTATTGAGATCGACGGAGGTGTTTGGTTTTGCTTTTTTATTTGCTTAGTTGGATTTTATCGTTTAAAATTACATGATAAATTGGGCTTTTATTCGAAAAATATATTTCATGTTCTCATTAAATCTATATGCACCTTTATCATCATCATCATCATCATCATCAGTAGGTCTCAGATGCTTAGAACTGTATTGCACCTAAAAGAGCACACCATCTGTCACGATCCCGTGCGTGCGAAGCAGCTCTAACCATAGAGCCCATTCGCGCCTAAATGATGTCAGACCACCTAGTCAGAGATCTTCCTCTCCCTCTTTACCAGGGACCTTACCACAGAGAATGCCTTTTTTGAGATTTCGAACTTCTCTCTTGGTTACATGTCCAAATTACTATGGAATGCATTTCTTGCATAAAACACTTAGCCTGACTGACTCCTGTTTTTCATTGACGATTGAAATGTTGGTTCTCCCTCAGCATCCTTTACCTGACCCACATCTCAAAGGCATCAATTCTTCTTTCATCATCTGCCTTCAACGTCCATGTTTCCGGCATACAGGAAAACCGAGAAAACAATTGACTGTATAAGTCTCTTCCTTGTCTTTCTGGAAATCTTGTCATTACATGTGACATTACGCAGTCTGGCCATAGCTGATTTGCTCAGAGCAATTCGATGCTATATTTCTATCGACAAGTCTCCATCTGCTTCGAAGATGGAGCCTAAATATACGGAAGCGCTGACCTTTTCATATTTGCTCAGAGTTTTAGAAATTAAAAGACAAACGAAATCCAAGTTTTTCACTGATTATCTTCACTAGGTTGACGAGCCTCACAATTTCCTCTTCATCCGAAGCAATCAAGATGGTATCATCTGCATATTGCAGATTGGAGATTCTTCTTCCTCAAATGGAAATACCACCAGTTTAATGTTCTAGAGCCTCGCAAGTTATGTGCTCATCATAGAGGTTGAATAGCTGCGGGGATAATATGCATCCTTGACGCACCTCCTGTTCCACTTGAAAAACCTCAGATTCTTCACCATCAAATCTCCCCGCCATAGAATTGAACTCTTAAAGGGACTCCACTAAATCTACTATACGAACAATACTACCAGTCTCCCATCTCTCTTAAAACTTTGTAGAGCTTCTTCCAATCCCCGCAGTCAAAGGCTTAAGTTGCCTATCATTGAAATGTAAATTTTGGTTCTCTATACTTATTTGATTTTCAAATTATACCCGAAACTACCCCATAAGGTTAAGGAATACACCGAGGACCCATAATTCAAGGTGGACCAATCGAAAATATCGCGAACTCTGTGCAGTCAATCCGACGCTGATCATTATTCACATTCAGTATCTTACCCTACGCCAAGTAAGAGTAGGTTTGTCGAATCCTTCTCCAACTATGGCATCGCAATGCATGGCTACAGTATCTCCAATTTTTCTTAAATATAAAATATGAGGAGTTACAGTGAACACTGGAGCTCGTTGTACGATTACAGTCATTCTTGGCGATGGTCCATTGGTACCCAGATCATTATAAGGTGTGCAGGTGTATTCTCCCGCATGAGAGTCATCTACCTGGAACAAACAATACAAAAGAGTTATTATTAGAATCGATTTTCGGTTCAGTAGTTTTGGCTACTTACTTTGCTAAAGTAAAGAGAACCATTTTTTCTGGCAAATACTCCTGGAACATTGTACGCATCGAATAGGAAGCCATCCTTTTCCCAACGAATCTTCGTTATTTCCGGATTAGCTTTATAATAACATTCCAAATGTCCTGGCCGACCAAATGGTAAGTACACTCGTCTTGGGGCATAGACCACTTTTGCTTTAACTGTAAAATGAAGTATTTATTATATTTATTGAAAGTGGTGTAAATAGTTTAGCAAATATTCGTAAGCTTCCAAGATACACATTAAAGGATCCTTATGGTTTAGCGCAAAAATTCCAAAAAAAATTTTACCATAAAAATGAACAAGTATGAGTTGACTGCTTGAAAGTTTAACAAAAGAGCGTGTTCAGTCGACTTCTACGTAATTATTAATTTTTAACTGATGAAGTAAACGGTGTATTTGAACTTGAAGGGGATACACCTTCACTAGACCAAATAATTATTAAGGTCAAAAAAATTTAGAAGAATTATCATCTCACGGCTAATCACAAACTCGAAAAATTCAGATAAATGATGGCTATTAGGTTAGTGGCGGATTTCATATATATTATCAGAGGGGATGACCTTGGATGAAAATTCAGTTATACCAAAATTTCAACGAGAAGGTATTGAGGTGCTGAAATCACAAAACATCTATCGTTTTTGAAGCAATCAATAGAGCATTAAAACTTGCATAATATGTCGAAAAAATCAGCCTTCTATAACAACTAGAACGAGAGACATGGAACTTTTCCTTAAATTTGACCTAGGGAAAAGTTGATTTCTCTCATGCACACCCATCCTCACCTCATCACACACACACATTGAGCTTTAGAGCTGAAATTAGACTTTAGTAAGTGCCTTAAACATGTTTTTCAAGGATTTTGTCTTTTCACAGCTCCGTTGCAGCCTCTCATGGATTTTTCAAAAGGCTAAGGTTCGATCACTGGCATTTTTTGAAGTGACTCCTTCACCTATCCTCCCTTCAAATTGAGCAAGAGGGTTGAAATTTCACATGTACATAAATTTAGTAGCGATATTAGATGAGCCGTTCGAAGGTTTAAAATTTTAAGCCCCCTGAATTTCATCACTACACCCAAAAAGTAGTTATTTGCATTTCTCTTCCTTGTCTTTCTGGAAATCTTGTTATTACATGTATGCAGTCTCATCATAGTCAATTTACTCAGAGCGATTCGGCGCGGTATTTCTGTTGACGAGACTCCATCTGCTTCGATGATGGAGTCCTAAATATATATACAAAAGCGTTCACCTTTTCGTATTCACTCAGAGCTGTAGAAACTGGAAGACACTTGGTCCGATTCACCACCAAGACTCTCGTTTTCGATATATTAATACGAAGTCCAGGTTTTTCACAGGCTACCTTCACCAGGTTGACGAGCTCCGCCATTTCCTCTTCATCCGAAGTAATCAAGGTGGTATCATCTGCATATCCCAGATTAAAGATTCTTTTTCCTCCAATAAAAATGCCACCAGTTTAATGTGCTAGAGCAGGGTTGGGATTTGGATTAAAAAATTGTGATTTGATCCGTAATTCAGATCATTTTGGATCGTCGTTTTTTAAAATGATCCGCGATATGCGATTCGGATACAATTTTTTGTATGATCCGTGATTCGATCCGATTCAGTTTCCTGAAATCATGACTTTTCCGGATCAATTTCCTGAAACGTAGCATATGCTGCAGGATTAGATCACGATGATGTGGTTATTGTTTAAGGTTAAAAAATCTTGTAAAATTGAAATTAGCGTGGATCAGGAAATTACTGCAGCCTGCGTTTTGAAAAAAAATGATCCGACGATCTAAATTTTTGTGATCCGGATATTCTTTTTTTTTAAAAAAGATCCGTGAAAATTGATCCGAGTTTAGATCAGTTTTTGAAGTGTAATCCATGATCAGTTTCTTTGATCCGGACAGTTTTTTGCTCGATGATCCGAGTCATAAATGACCTCGAGAATCCCAATCCTGTTCTAGAGAGTCTCTTGAATTATGTGCTCACCACAGATGTTGAATAACCGCGGGAATAATATGCATCCTTGACGCACTCTCTGTTTTGATTAAAAAACTTCAGATTCTTCACCATCAACTCTCACCACCATAGAACTGAGCGCATACAGAGACTCCGCCAAATCTACTATATGAGCAGGGACTCGCATCTCTCTTAAAACTTTGAATAGCTTCATCTGGTTCACACAGTCAAAGGTTTTGGTGTAATCTAACTGTGTTGAATGGAGGTTCAGATTTTCTTTGTTATTAGAGGGTATCGTTCATTGTCGTAGTATTACCCTGTTATTCCCCATACTTTGGGACACTTGTGGAACACCTGCTGGTCATAATTCCCCAAATATAACACTGGTTTGGTAGGTGCGAGAAGGATATAGTGGGACTAACTCTTCCTATACTTTGCATTGTAAGCCCAAGCAGAACTCATCTTATTCCGGTATTGGCCTCTGTTGAGGAAGGCACTCTTACGTTAACTTTTGTACAACATACTCGGTTGCTATATATGTATATTTATGTACCCTACCTACAATGTATTATGGATTACATATGTTCCTCTTTGAAGTTTCTGCTATTCACTCCAATACCAACCTGTCCCCCTACCACTTTTTTTTTATTCCATGAGCGGACAATTCAAATATCTTCTTAAATCATGAAAATTAATGATCTTTAAACTCGTTGGTAAACCGAATCGATATTCAATATTCTGTTCGAAGACAATAAATACTCACATTGAACATTCAAATAAGCTCCGGCCGATTGTTTTTCTCCATCGTCGTTGGTAATTTCGCACGAATAGTATCCAGAATCTTTCATCTCGGTGTTGACTACATTCAAAGATCCTTCTGGGCTCAGAGTGATTCGTTCATTTAGATTTTGTATTTCATTAACAGGAATATCATCTTTATACCAAACTACCTTGGCCGAGAATAGTTTGGAGACGCATTTCATCTTAACTGATTCACTTTCCATAACGGTCTGATTCGTCGGAGGAACTGCCAATAAGCTACCTCCTGTAAAAGAAGTAATTATTCGTCAATTTAATTCGAGTAAAATACATATAAAAAAATTAATCAGCCGAATCTCACCTTCGACTTGTAAATGATACCATGTTCCATTTGGTTTACTAGACGGAGTTCTATTTGGGAATATTACTTTGCATTCGTACCATCCTTCGTCTGTTTCTCGAATACTGGTTATGTTGATGGACCCTCTTCCATGTTGCCAAGCATCTTTACCGGTCAACAAATGTACTCTGTTTATGAAATTATCAGCGTAGTTTGTAACACCTTCAGCCCAGCTGTATATTAATTCGTGCTGCGATAAATGAATTTCACCAATTGAATAATGGGTTACGTTACAGGTAGGTAAAGTAGTGAGAAAAAAATAATCGAATTATTTCACTTACATCTTTTCTCCATTCGAGTACATGAGGTATGACGATATCGTGAGGGAAATCGATATTACAATCTAATACTGCGTATTCTCCAACTTTAGTTAATATCACCGAAGCTCCATTGTTAAGATAAAAAGTATAGGCTGAAATATTTTAAGAAAAAAAAAAAAAAAAGAATATGTTACTCGAAATATCACACAAATATAAACGAAACGTAAAATAAAATAAATTATCATCGCATAAAAATACGAAAATAGGTACACATTTCAATACCTCGGCATTGAATCAAAACACAGCACAACAGAACTACACCGAATATCATCTCTCAGCCATTAAAATCGAATTTAAAATCATAGAACGATTACAGGAACACTCGAACGCGAACTATACCACAACCGAAGATCTAATATAAACTAGAATTTATCGATTGAAACCCGAAGATACACCGCAGTGGTAAATACTGTGACAGAAAATAATATTTATGCGATCATATTCGAGACATGAATATAAGACAATTACTACTGAATTCATAATGTTCATTGTCAGAGGTCTTTCAATTAAACCAATTGAGAATTGCTCAGAATTAAAACTATATCCATCAACAAATTAACGAAAAGATGAAGAAAAAAAAAATTAAAAGCACTGTAATTCTAGCACTCGGGATAAAGTGAGCGTATTAACAGCATTATACCTTTCATTAACCCGACGACGCGACTTGATGGTAATTTTTTCTTTTTTTTCCATTTTAAATTAACACGCGAGCTAGATACTGCACATAAGAAGGGGTATGGCTTCTTCGAGAGCCATTATCGTGTAATTTATGTAATGTCATTGTGACTTTCTTTGTTATTCTAATACTGTAGGTAGCTACTTTTATTAAGCTTTACGATGAAATGATTTCGAGCTGGAAATTTTTTTCCATACAAAATTCAGCAGGTATTTGAAAATTATTTTTTTAATGTGGTTCACTGGGTCGTCGTGTGTAAAAAAAAAAAAAAAAAAAAGAAGATAAAATCTTACGTTATCATTTCTACAGATTACAGATTTAATCCAACGCAAAAAATGTAAACATTAAACTCCTGCAACGTCATACATAAATAAGGAAGTTGTAAATCAACGGATTAAACGTTAAAAAGTATTATTACTATATCCTGCGAATACGCTCAACTTACATATTTAAATACGGAGGCAACAGACAGCTGAAGGTTTAAAAATGTTTCTTTAAATACCGCGTAAAGGTAGCCATAGCCCAACGTATATGACGAGATAATTAATTGTTCAAATAGCGAGTTTTTTTTTTTTTTGATATTTTTTCCGCCGAAATGTTAAAATCATCTTTACTCATCCAGAAAGGTACCTATCACAGGTATCATTCGCAAAAAAAATCTTCGAATAAATAACATTTAGAATAATTTTTAATACAGTTGCAATATTTCATAGTGATCTATAAAGGTGACCATTACGAAAGGATGCAGATTATGCACCGTAATCGTAATAATTTATATTAATGAATTCCATTCCGTAATGGGACAATTATAAGATACACTCGACAATCGACATGTCCTGTTTACATCAAAGAATATCGGTCAAACGAAGATTATAGGTGGTAGAAACATGTACCGTAATGTCATTAAGCTGACCCAGCTCAATATGGCTTTTAGATTAATTTTACAGCGGACAGTAAACCAGTAAATAAATTACGAATGAAAATCCACCATTTCGGGGTAGCTTGCAGGCACGAGAGGCAGAGGGCTGAAAAGTCCAAATCACCAATAGGTACATCTAGGACCTATACCAGATATACATACCAAATTTGAATACTGGAGGCGAGTTGCAAAGAACACACTACAAAGATAATGAAATTTGCTCAAAAACCTACATTTCGGAGCTGTAAGGAGGAGCCATGGGTCTGAAAAGTCGAAATTCCCAAAAGGCACATATATGGCCCCTACTAATTCTGCATACCAAATTTCAACTTTCCAGTTTAATTTGGAGAGGAGATAACACAGGAACAGCACTTTTTCAAAATCAAAAAGGGAAACTTCCCTATTTTTCCTCCTAATTGACCCAGAAGGCTGTTTTTTGAGTACGTTATACAATTTTGGATTGCCCATTTATTGACTCAAAAGAGAAAAATGTTAGCGATTTCAGCCCTTCAGCACCTCCTCCCTCAAAATTGGGCACAGCTGAATTCTAACCCAAGGTCATCCCTACTCTATAGTATCAATTCCGCTGATAATTTAAGTATAGTTCCCAAATTTTATCGATTTTGGTAGATCGCTTCGCGATACTTTTCCAGCTTCATTTTCGTAACATATTGCTATCATGAGAATTGAGGGTAGGAAGGGTTCAATGGGGCTTAAAAGTCGGAACCCCCAAAAGGCACATCTAGGATCCCTACTCACTGTACGTACTTAATTTCATCATCCTAGCCCAATTTGGAGGGGAGTTAGGTGAGGAACAAACTCAAAAAAACCGCATTTTTGGAACTGGGGGGGGGGGAGTAGTGTGCGACGAGGCTGAAAAGTCGAAACCTCCAAAAGGCACACCTAGGATCCATACGGAATGTACATATCTAATTTCAGCTTCCTAATTCTATTTGGAGGAAAGTAATGCGAGGAACAATCTTAAAAAACTCAAAAAATGTGAAAACCGGACCAAAAACCACATTTCTGGGGCTGTGAGGGAATGCAATTAAGCTAAAAAGTTGATTCGCCCAAAACGCACTTCTAGATTCCCTACTTAAAGTCAATACCAAATTTCAACTTGGTAGCTCATTTTGCTGGGGAGATAGGGGAGAAACACCCTTCCGAATTGACGTAGGAGTTTGATTTCTGGATACGTCATACAATGTTAAATTTTCTATTGATCGACTCAAAAAGAAACAATTTTTGAGCTTTTGGACTCTCAGCGCCTCCTCCCTCAGAATAAGGTAAAACTGAATTTTGACCCAAGGTCATCCCCACTCATATACATCTAATCCGCCACCAAACTCAGCCGACCGACCGAATTGGAGTAATTTTGGTCGGTATCAAGCCGAGTAAATGATTTTAATGTTCGGGGGAAAAAATGAAAAAATTAAAATAAATATCTAACATAGCCTAAGATTGTGTTAATGGTATTCTAGGAGCCCAAAATGGATTTTGTTGGTATTCACCCCTCAACCACCGTTAGTCGATAGATTGTGATGGTCTAATTTTCATTGATAATATGACATAAGAAATCTGGCTAAAAATAAAAAATGTTTGACACGACCAAAAATGGTCAGAATGGCTTAAAAATCGAAACCTTCAAAACTCTGTCCAGTGTCCCTATCATGTCTGCATGCCAAATTTTAACCTCATACCTCAATTTTGAAGAAGATATGATAGGCGCAATCTTGACAAATGGTCCAAAGCTACAAAGAGGTACACTGAAGCCGAAAAGTCAAAACCCTCAAAAACCATACCTGTGACCGACCACTTCTGCCAAATTTCAGCCCCTTATCAGAATGAAGGAGGGAAGAAACTAGCAGAGGATGAACGATTTGGGTGTTGTGAAGAGGTGCGGAGGCTAAAAATTGAAAATCGTCGAGATGCCTGTCTAGTACCGCCACTAAATCTATGTACATTTCAAATTTCAACCCTCTACTTCAGTTTAAAGGGAGGATATACGAAAGAGTTACCTCGAAAAATACAGTTAACCAAAGCTTAACTTGACCTGACAAAAAAAATAAATAAAAAAAACTTTTTCAATGCTACAAAGGTCTAAAACGGAGCTGAAAAGTTGAAATCCCAAAAAAAGCATTTTAAAGATTTTACTATATCAATCAGCATGCCCAAGTTCAACCCTAAGTTCAACTATAAAGCTGAATGTGTGGCCACGTGAGGAGGATAGGAAGAAAAAAGGAAAGGAAAAAGGAAACAGAAAAAAAGGGAAAGGAAAAAGGAAAGAAAAAAGGAAACAAAAAAACAAAAACAAAAAGAAAAAAGATAGAGAAAAGGAAAGGAAAAGAAAAAGGAAACAGGGAAGTAAAAAGGAAAGGAAAAAGGATATTTTCTTTTCCTGATTCCTTTTTCCTTTACTTTTTTCTTCCCTGTTTTTCCTTCTTTTCGTTCCTGTTTTATCCTTTTCCCTTTACTGTTTTTCCTCTTTTCGTTCCTGCTTTCCCCTTTTTTCTTTTCCTGTTTTTCTCTCTTTTCGTTCCTGTTTTTTCGTCTTTCTTTTTTATTTTATTTTCCTGTTTTTCCCGTTTAATTCGCCACCTGTCTAGGTCTTGGTCTATTAATCGAATTTGAGCTACTTTGGTCGATATTTCCTTGTTCCCATTTACAATAAGACAAAGAAACTCTGGTTAAAAAGGATCTTAAATGTACTCAAACAGTGATGAAATTGATACTCACTGTCGAAATTTATTTCTCCGGCTCAATTGAATTTTGTCAAGCTGATAATTGACACCAGGAGATGAAAAGTATGTTGACCTGGTAAACAATATGAAACGGATCAACTTCTAAATAAATGATAATGAAATAGAAAATAAATACTAGCGCAAAAATTATCATACCGGCAGCTGTTCTCCTGCTGATGCAATGTGCAGTGTTCCTGCTAGATGAATGAATATCAAATGTTCCAGAGCTACAGTTGAACTCGAAATAGTCATTAACTTTATAGATAGGGTATTGTCTGTCCGTACTTTGCATCAGCTGGATTCGTTAAGATCATCTGTAAACCAACATCGTCATGTTTTTCAGAATGGGATCAGTTCAAAGAGTTTCAAATAGTACAATTGTTCACATTGCGAATTTTGACTGACTTGGGATAAACGTAACTTTCAACTGATTTTCGAAATTCTTGATCAATTTTCCACACGTACTATTATTCCTTTTTGTCAAACTTTACCAAATTTTCAATATTTCTTTATTCACACTTCTTTTTGAACATAATTATGTGATTTTTTATCATGAAATTTTCAGTTTCTAACAGGTTTTTCCAACCATTTTTTCATGTAGATGCAAACATAAGGAACAGAAAAATCTTTATGAGTAGGTATGTGTAGGTTAGTTATTATCTAAACATATAAAACAAAATTATTATTACTTACTCAAAAAAAAAAAAAAAATTACGATACTTTTTTTTGGATGTTTGTTCTGTTTTCGGTTGAAATAGGATTACCTTCATTTGATTGAAACATGACCATTCTTCCTGTCGATCACAAAGTTTTTTGTAATGAGTATGGTAACTGTGATTAAATAGTTTACAGAATAATGAAATACGATCAGCGTTATGGAAATCTAAAAAAAAGAAGAAAAAAAAACGATTAATATAATATTAGCTAAGGTAATTCATAAATAGAATAACACGATGAAAAAAATAAATAAAAGTATCCTGAAATTTTAACATTATACCTACATTTAGTTTTACATATGCGCATCAGTACATCTCACTCGTCACCGATAAGTAATAGTACTGATTACTGAAGCTTGCAATAATTACAAAAAAGAATCACAAATCCAGAAACGATTTACTTCAAAATATTACTTTAAGTATAACAAAATAGAAATATCTGATTGATAAAAAAAGTTAAGAAATCTTAACTTATAAAAAAATGATAAAAAATCGAAAAATCAGTTATCGATCAAAATTCTATTTTTCTTCTTTTTTATCTTGATATCTTCATCAGTATTATCATCATTGTCGTTTACAATTTTTCTGCTTTTCTTCTTCTGCATCTTTATTTCTTCATTAGTATTATCGACGTCGTTTTCAATTCCTCTGATCTTCTTCTTAATTTGGTGTTTTTTGGCTACATTGCGAGACTCTTCTACGTTGACACGTTTCTTCTTCTTAGCATCAACACTGATGTTACGATTTGATGAAACTGGTTCAGATTTGAGAGTTTCAGATGGTGCACTGACATTAGAGCTTTTATAATTTTCATTCTTAGTCGTAGAATTGTTGGAACTTTGAAAGGAAGAATTCGTGTTATTTCGCGATCTACGATACGTAAAAAAAATAATCATTTAGAAATAGATAATAGTTCAACATTACACGATTCAACTTGTGTTGGTAGAATACTCGTACTTATGATTATCATTGAAATCCTTATCGATTTGTGAATCAGCTCCGATGGTACTTTCATTGTACACAGTATTACTTGGTGTATTTATAGCCACATCTATGACGTTGATCCTTTCTCGTATATCATTCGCTTTCCAAGATCTAGGAATCCTCCAATGAACTCTCTGCAAATTGAAAATCATTCCGAATGTTGCATTAATTATCGAGGAATCGATAAAATTGCAAATTGTTCACAAACTTGAGATTTCGCAGGTGGTTTGATGCCGATAGATTTTAAAAAGTTCAAGAAATTTTCATTTTTCATCGCGTTAATCGAATAATTATCTAAAGGTAAGATTGGAACGCCTTCTTCGTCATCGAATATCCCGTCCAGAACTTCGTTCAATGATAATTTAATCCAATCCAGTGCTTCGTTCATACCTGTAATTATTCCAGGATAGGTATTTAAAAATCATGGGTGTGTTATGTAGGAGACTGAAAATTGTAATCAGCGATCAACCACTTCGCCCCCATTAACTAAATTACAAATAAGTTAGCGAGTTGCCTCCT
Organism: Ferrisia virgata; assembly: GCA_900060175.1. Taxonomy (NCBI): domain Eukaryota; kingdom Metazoa; phylum Arthropoda; class Insecta; order Hemiptera; family Pseudococcidae; genus Ferrisia; species Ferrisia virgata. The sequence continues at coordinate 15,560 of FIZR01021540.1, read as the reverse complement.
TCGAGGTTATGATATAATATTTAAATCGTCGTTAATGTGTAATTAGTCGCTTTATCGTATTATTTATAGTGAAAAATTGAAAACCACGTAAGTTTATTAAACTGAAATATCTTTTCTAAACGGTTTCAATTTCAAACTTCTAAATAAAACTATGAACATGGGCTTGATTTATAAACATAACCAGTTGAAGAAATAATTACCTAAATCCAAAATAATTTTCGCATTTAATAACACTTCACTTTGAACTAAACAATGAAGTTTAGGATCATCTTCATTGCGGTTGCTGCATTTATTTCTATCGTTGTAAAAATCTCGTACATTTGTATCATCTGTAAATAAAATCAATGAATAAAAAGGCATATCACTTTATTTAATGCGTATGTAAATCTTACTGGAACTGAATTTCGTTTCTATACGTAATTCTCTGGTATCTTTAACCAATCCTAAATCTAGAATTTTTTCGATGATAGATTCCTTCGGTCTTTGAATATCTAATCGTTCCATAATGCACTCGATAACATCTACAATACACAAAATCAAAAACTTATACATCTCAATCAACCTAGAGTAAAGTATGTAATAGTAAGCATACACGATGCACTGACAAGTATCGAGCCTAATACTCGAATACCTAACGTAGAAAATAGCATATCATTTCAGTTTGTTTACGATCATAGTGTGGATTTTGTACGAACAGAACTATACAACAATATAGGTCGTAAACCGTTCATTGCAGATATGACAAGTTTTTGATCATTACATACCTTGTTCTGATTTGTTGTTTTTGCATTCGGTAAACAATATTCGCAATTCAACTTGTTGCTCTTCCGTCCAAACCACGTTGCCCGGATTCGACCTACTGTAAATAAAACAATTATTCGACCATAAAACATGCCATAAAATAACATAATATTGGTAAGCTACTACCATTGCAAATCTACTTACTGAATTTTCAAACATTGTTTCACTAAAGGATCATTAGGATGGTATTTAGTATAATGTCGACGAATCGTATCATAAGGTACCAGTTTGTTATAAATTTCATTACAAAGCTGGCACCGAACGCAAACTTGGCGGTGAATTTTAATTATATGCATTTTCAACGAAGTAAGATTATTAAACAGAGTATATTTGCAATCACAGTATTCGCATTTTTTACTGAAAACAGGATACAGAGTACATACTACGCGTACCTTTCAACGATAATCTACAATACTATCAAGTTTTCTACATACTTTGCAACGCCGCGACGTTTGACTTCCATGATTCTTCGATGCGTGTACTTAATTTCGTAATTACAATTAATCAAAAAGTAAAAACAAAGGAAATCCAAAATAAGTAATTCCAAATCGCATTCAACGCGATCAAAACCAAACCACCATGGATACTTAAAACATGACGAGACGTTGGAAAACGTTTTCATTTTCGCGCATGCGCATTACAACATACGCCATCTTTGATCAAAAATAATAATAAGTAAAAGGTGCTTTTTTTTGTTTTCCATAAAATGAAATTTGAAAGATTACGATTTTATAAAAAAATTATTTTAATCCCAATTCCTAATCAAATGACGGACAAGAGGATAATTTTTTATAATTTTCCAAACAAAATTCGATTTTTTATAACAGCTATTTTGGCAAATTTTACATGATTGGAATCACTCATTACGACTTTTGTGGTGAGAAACAGAGAGCTAAATCAATCTTATTAATTAATTTAAATGTCAAGAAATTGATAATTTTTTTATTTCGATTTTGCCAACGATGAGATTTTTGATGAAAGAAATGAATGAACTTAGCCTTAATTTGTGTTTATCTTTTTAATTGCAAATAAAAATAAGATTACGTACAAAATTTTGCGTAAAATAAGAGATTAAATTTTTCACCGATTACTGATTTGAGAAAAGCAATTGCAAAATGTATTTGGATAGACCTACGGGTAATCCGATAGACCGAACATGAATCCGGGATTAGGCTTTTGATCCAATCGTGTTGAATTTTTAAATCTAAAAAATTCAAGATTATGCCAAGCCTATTTTACAAGCGCTACCTCAAAAATTACTCGAGCTAGAGAGATTGAAATGAGATTAAAAATTAAAGTACAATTTACTTCAAAACATGAACTAAAATAAATTAAAAATAAACATTTTAATGATAAAAACAGTCGGAAAAATTTAATATCTAAAATATGACAATGCGAGTAAATCAAATATTCAAAAGAATTATTCGTTATCTTTTTCCAAACTTTTTGATTTTCAATTCGGAATAGATAGCATTTAAGCATCGGAATCATCACTGTCAGCCAACGCGATAATTTTTTTCGTTTTGGGAGGCAGATTTTCGGTATCCGATTCATTATCATTTCGTACAGATGTGTTCTCTTTAGGCGAATCATTACCAGCTTCGTTACTTGCAAGAACTTCGTTGGCAGTATCTTCAGTCTTAACATTTTCATCATCATCTTCATCGTCTTCCATAATTCGTGTCCGCTTTTTCTTTTTTTTAACGATTTGACGATCGTTATTTTCGTCATCGTTAGTGATATCATTATTAGAATTACGAGCTTTGGCTGTAAGATCATCACTATCGTCATCATCTTCGATCATAATTCTTGTTCTCTTTTTACCTTTCGGTTGAGAATTACAATCGACTTCATTATTCGTCGAGGTAGACTGCTTTTGATTAACAGTATCCGTCTGATCATTACGATTATCTTCGTCATCGTGGTCATCGTCATCCACGATCAGTTTGTCACTGGTTTGCGTTTTTTTAACCATTCGTCGGGAACGATTATCGAACTTTTCATCGTCCGAAGAAATATCGTTATCGGAGTTCTTACGAGATCTAACTGTAAGGTCATCACTATCGTCATCATCATCGAACACCTTGCGAGTAATTTTTTTGCCTTTTTGCCCGAAACTACCATTGAATTCTTCGTTCGCTAACGTAGACTGCTCATCACTGATGGCGTCCAACTGATCATTACTATTATCTTCGTCATCTTCATCATCGTCAACAGTAATTCGTTTGGCGGTTTGAGTTTTCTTTACATCTTGTTGAGACCGATTACCGAATTTTTCATCATCCGAAGAAATATCGCTAATGGAGTTTTTACGAGATCTAACTGTGAAGTCATCACTATCGTCATCATCGTCGAAAATATTTCGCTTCATTTTTTTGCTCTTTTTCTGGGAACCGTTACCGAATCCACCGTTTGCTGAAGGTTGATCATCATTCAAAGTATACATTTGATCATCGGGATTACTTTCATTATCTTCATCGTCGTCCATAATTCTTTGAATTCTTCGTTTCTTCTTCTTTATTTGGGAACTACCGCCGGTTTCATTGTCGTTCGAAGATATATCGATAACAGTGTTTTCTTCATTTCTTTTATCAGTATTGTCGTCATCAGTTACAATTCTTCTGATCTTCTTCTTCATTTTTTGTTGTTCGGCTACATTGCGAAACTCTTCCACGTTGAATCGTTTTTTCTTCTTAGCATCAGCTTTGATATTACAGCTCGATGAAACTGATTCAAATTCAGGAGTTTTTGGTGCACTGGCATGCGAGTTATCAACATCTCGAGTATGAGTCATAGAATCGTTGGAACTTTGCGACGAAGAACTGCGGTTTAGTTGCGATCTGCGTAGGAAAATAATTAATCAGAAATAAATGATAACTGATAGCTTAACAGTATCAGAAATAACGACACCGTATCGTACATAATATGATCATCTTCAGAATTGCTGTCGATTTGTGAATTATCATGGACAGTATTATCATTATCTACGATCTCGACTTTTCCATTTTTGGCCATATTTAACAAGTAAATTCGTTTCCGAATATCGTTAGCTTGCCAAGATCCGGGAATTCTCCAATAAGTTTCCTGCAAATTTATTATAATTTTGGGCGTAAATATCGATTTTTAATCGCTACATTGGAACCTCGCTTCCAGGTCGTAAATCGTTTACTCACCTGTGAATCAGCAGGCGGTTTGATACCGACGGATTTCAAAAAGTTTTGGAAATCTTTGTTATCCATCGCTTTTATCGAGTAATCAGCTAAGGGTAAAATTGGAACGTCATCTTCCTCATCGCCCAGCTCGTCGAGAATTTCGTTCAACGACGATTCGATCCAGTCAACAGCTTCTTTCATACCTATAATTATTCCCAGAATGATTGCAAATCAGGAGTAGGAATGTGAAGTAAAAAATTAAAAGTCAGGTGATTAGCGTTTCATCCCCTTCCCTTCCTCTAACCAAATTAGGCTTAATAATTAGACTGTTAGTGAATATTGTAACTTTTGCCAGATTATTTTAATCGTAGTTTAGGAGTAAATTATCGGTTGTTCCATCGTCTTTCCAAACTTTCATGTTCTACAAAGCGATATCTCTTTTTCAGACTGTTACAACTTTCGTAGCGACGAAATATCTCGAAGCTTTCGTAGATAGAGCTACTCGTGCTTTCTGATTATTTCATTATGCTCCAAACGTCGTCGATAGATTACGTTACCTTGTCATCGTATCTTTTGAAAATTACTACGAAATCTTGCAGAATAAGATTGATTCTTAAATATTAACAATCAATTAATAAATAATATAATTACGAACCCGAATCCAAAACAATCTTCGCATTCGATAAAACTTCGCTGGAAACTAAACAATGAACAGCAGGAGCTTTCACAACGTTAGCAACTATTTCGTTATCATCTTCATCACTGTTGCTAGATTCGTCGCTATCATCATCGCTGAAATCTCGTACATCAGCATTATCTGTAATTATAATTTCATACAGAAAAAAACAGTTAAGGATAAATTAGACCGAAAATGGACACATCTTACGACTAATTCGTAACACTTACTAGAGTTAGATTTATTCGGTTTGCCTTTCTTACGTAATTCTCGTCTATCTTGAACCAATCCAAGCTCTAGAATTTTATCGATAATACGTTTTTTCGGTCTGAGGACATCCAAACGTTCCATAATGCATCCGATAACATCTGCAATAAACGAATCAAAACGAATAAATAAAATGATTATAAAACAGAAAAGTTTTCATCGAAAGGAATGTTTCTCATATGAAATATAATTTATAGTCTCTCTAAACTTACTGCTTTACAAAGTCATTTCGAATAATATAACATTCGACTTTTGTCAATGCATGTTTTATACTTATTAGATGCAGATATTGTAGGTCTTTGATTTCGTTGACGTCGTTTGTACTTTGCACGCAGTTAGTAACTTTTCAACTCGCTGGTATTTTAGATACCGAAGCATAAAAGTTTCGCAGCACTAGGCACCCTTGTAACCACCATTTCGCTGATTACTTCCCACTTTGTGGTAACTCGGCGCTCGTATACGACAATATCGTCATCGTAGATTAAACTTTCTCTCTATTTGGAAATCTACGTGTAACTAGAACTACTCGGTACCTATATTTATGCCATTCAAACCGATATTTACGCTAAATACAAGTAATAGCTTTTAAAAATATATATCTATCGTTTATACCACACATGTAGGTCTATGTACCTATCGCAGCATAGTCAATCTTTACTCGCTGTTCTCTAATCACGATCGATTTAGCTTTTTCTAAAAGCTATTTTACATCCATTATTCAAAGCTGCAGTCGTGTTTACCATTAATTAAAATACGCGAATAAATAATACCAACTAACGTAATAAATTACTATTTAGTCGAAATGTAATTTAAATTAATACCATAAGCTTCCCTGAATTCATTAAACAATTGCGTTATCTGAGCTACTTCAGCTTCGGAAAATTCTCTCGGTGGCCTACTACTGCTTGATTTACGCTTCTGCAAAAATTCAAAACTGTTTAGTGGCGCGGTAATAATTATTATACGCTATAAACACACTAACATGGTTTTTATTTTATTACGAATTAAATTAAGTGAGTAGCTACTACAACAAGTAAACGTAAGTATAAATATACATAAAATGGAAGCGTGTAGCAGACGATGAAAATAAATACGAGAAGAGAAGAGCGGAGTAATTTAGAATAAGTTGGATTTTATTTTCCAAATCAGGGATACTGAAGTTTTGATTTTTTTCATCGTTATTTACTTTCAGCTAGTTTGAGACTGACTCCCTCGCACCTCACCCAATTGTTAGGCTGCGTTATTCAAATCAGTTCATACTGAATCTACTTCTGGTCTGAAGAGCTACAGAAGGACAGATGAATTCATATTTTTTTGATCCCCTTCCCACGAAAAAAGCATGAAGTGGAGGAAGCGTCAGAGAGGTTATTAATAAAATACGTTTACGAAGATATTTGTGGGCATGTGAAATTAAAAACATTTCCTTATTTTATTAATTGGCGTTAATTTTTTTTTCCAAAAATCAAAAATCATTTACTATGATTTTCTTTGTAAATTGGAATATTGAGTAAAACAACAAATGAACCATATTTTGCTCATTTTCCAGTTCTTTTGATGAATTTTTCGAATTTTCATCGTTATATTTGATCACTACGTATTCGTATTTTTACATTTAAAACATAAATCAAAAATGAAAAAAAAAAGTTTCAATTTTTTCAAAAACGAAACCCTAAAAACAAAAACAAGAACTTCAGTCTGATCTTCTATGTTATATTGTCAATGAAAATCAGGCTATTATTGACCATGGACCAACCGTGGATGGAGGGAGGACCAGAAACTAAATCCGTTCTGGGGTCTTAGAAGACCATTTTGACCATTTTTGGCCATATCAGATATTCATTTTTCATTTTTTCAATTTTTAATTAATTTTAAAAATTTTTGTTCCAATTGTTTTATTTTTTTCACATTTATTGTCATTTTTTTATTATTCACGTGCTTTTTTTATGTATAATTTTTTTAATTTTCAATTTTATAATTTTTTCTATTTTTTATTTTTTATAATTTTTTAAATTTATTATCTCTTAAATTATTGTTTTACTAATTGTTTTTCCTTTTTTCGTGTTTTAAATACTTTTACCAATGCTAAAATTCATTTTCACAGCTTGATATTAACAAAAATCAGTCAAATTTAGAAAATAAGGCTGGATTGTTGGCGGATTTGATATTATTCCAAAGTGGGGACGACCTTCGGTCAAATTTCAGTTACTACCAAATTTTTGAGAAGGAGTGTTGAAGAGTGAAGATTGCAGAAGTTGTTCCTTTTGGAGCCAATCGATAGACAATTCAAAGTTGTGTACAACACACCCGAAAATCAGCCACATAGGCTAATTAGGAGGGAAGATATGAGAAGTTTTCCCCTTTTTGACTGTGAAAAGGGCCGTTCCAACATAATCCCCCTCCAAATTGAGCCGATTTGGTAAGTAGACTTATAGTATTGGCAATGAAAGAATGACTCTGATGTAAAGTGCTCCGTTCCATTCAAAAACTTTAAAACCACGCTCTGCTACCATATAAGAAATAACTACGAGTACTTTAGAATAATATGTTATCAATACTAGAGTTATCGTTATAGTTCGTGCCAATCGAGAAGGGACTAAAATATGCTCAATTTTGCAATTTGAATTCCCATTTTTAAAATGAATTTTTTTGCTTAATTCTATTATTTCTATTGAAATCCTGCAGTCGAAATGAGGTAATAATAAAAATGACTTATCACTGAATGACAACAGAAACGTGCATTGTTTCAGCGATGTTTTGGCTGAACAAAGAACAAAATTACTCATTAAAAAAATGGGAGATTTTAGCTGCAGAAATGAGCATATTTAGTCCCTTCTCGATTGGAACAGACTGTAGCATGGACTATAGAGTGAGTCTTTATTCGTCAACATCGTTTCGTACACATCCGATAATATGATAATAACAATTCAGATGGCCGCATATTATTATCTTTACAATCGTTAAGGTGGCCGCATATATCTATTTCTTAATGTATTTTGAGTTTGTTTCTCACATAACTCCGCTTCAAATTGAGCTAGCAGGTTAAAATTTGGTATATAGGTCTAGTATAGGTCCTAAATGCGTCTGTCAAGGCTTTAGACTTTTCAACCTAATTTCAGTCCACATAGTACCAAAAATGCATCTCTTTCGGTAGGTTTTTCTTATTTTTCGAATTTGTTCCTCGCATAATTTCCCTCCAATACGAAATGACGTCAAATGAATAATTTCGTAAAAATTTAGTATCGCTGACAAAATTCTTGACTCTCCACAAATTGGTTTAAATTTTCAAAATGTACAGTCTCACATTCGAACATTTCTAGAAAGAGAAAAAAAAATACCTACGAGTATATCTAAACGTACGAGCTTAATATAGGTTTATCGGGTACATAGATAGGTATCTACTTTTTTTCTCCATCAAACTTCTCGTTAAACTCGGAGAAACTAAATTTTACCATTCACACTTTTAACGATGGCCTGCTATATACTTTCGGAAAAGTACTAATTTTCAGATATAGCCCGAGAAAAAAGTGTACAGTACAGCACGACAGCGAAGAAAAAAAAAAAGGAAAGAAAGAAAAACACGAGCAGAAAAAAGAAAAAAATTCGACGATTTTATAAGTACGACGAGTCACCTACATTCCCTCCGGTTTTCATACTTTTCTCATCCCATTCCTCCCGCTCGCCTCTTTTTTGTTCCTCTTCTTAAACAAATTTATCAAATAAACTTTGCACTTTATGCACGAAGTTGGTAAAGTTTTAATGAAAAAATGACCTCGTTCGGAATCCGCTCATCCGAAATGTGCTTTTTTTTTCAAATATTCGCCTTCCAAAAGTACGAGTTTATTTATTTTTGTTTACCGGAAGAGAAAAGTGTACAGCAAGAACATTTTTATGTAACTAGAGTGAAATTATGGTAGGAAATTTTACATCATCGTGTTGAAAAAATATATACTTAAGTATATTCAACCAGTACCGAATATATACTCACTTGAGGTCCGCTGATCAAACACATCTCGCGTAATTTTTTCATCAAACTTTTACGACTTCTAGACTGATTGATGAGATTACGATGTATCCAATCTACCATGTCTACGGTGGCCAAATACATAGAAACAGAAAAGAAAGAAAGAAAAAAAAAGGTAAATGTCGAGTATATAAAATAAATATCTAATACGAAACACTTCTCGTCTTAGATGGTGGCGCTGCGTTGTTTGGACCGTGTAATAAGATTTATTACTATATAATTTTCCTCTTTCTAGTCGTTTGGCTGTGTCGTATACTCGTAATGCGGTCTCATCTCTCTATAACGATCAAATTAACTCTCCAAACAATGTTAATCGCGCCACCGTGAAGCGAATTAATGTAATGTGCAATATTTATTGGAGTTTTTCAATACGTTTTCGCAAACTACGACGACTGCGACGACAATGGCGACATACGGGGCAGCGCCCATACTCGTATAGCCCCAAAATCATCTCTCTCTCTCTCGCTCGCAGCCTTCGAAGTGACCTCGCTTCATAGCTTCGCTACATACGAATACGAGCCACAGCTTTTGCAGCACAAAAAGAACTATACATATACATCTATGTACGTCGCGTCGTCGTTTCACCCTTCATTGTTATTGGGTACAACTACATACAAAGAGCTGCGTATCGTAAATCATCACCTTGTTCGGGTTTATCGTTTTCGTATTCGGCGAACAATCTTCGTATCTCGTCTTCTTGCTCTTCGGTCCAGGCCACTTTACCAGAATTACTGCGAAAAAAAATCAATTATTCGATTGTAAAATATGTCACGGAATAACGCACAATACAGTAAGCATTATCTACTCGTATACGAAATGTGCGTACAGATGTAATTTTAATCGAACGTAGTAGGTTCAAAAGAAGCGCAGAATCGAATAAGGTATTCATATCGGCTCAATTTTTGAATTTTATTTCTTTACCAAAGTGAAGGGCGAGTACAATGCTCGTAATGTGTACTCGGAATACGAAAAATAGTGGTAAATTCGAATTCAGTGCATTTGAAAACCTAATAATCGATATACATGATGCATTTTTGTCAGTTTTTCGTTTATTCCACACCCCGCCCCCCCCCCAACAAAAATTAGCTTTTACCGAACATAGAATTAAACTTATTGTAATATTTTCATTAAATTTTTGAAGTGAATCTACATATAAATGGATTACAAATTTCATAAATAACATTGAGCAACTAACGAAAAATTGATTAAGTTGAAGGCGGGAGGAGGAAAGGGGGCAAAATGGCAAACAGTGATAACAAAGCTTCATGCATATCGATTTCTTGAGTTTTTAGGACGGGAAGGACGAATTCGCGGTGCATTTTCATCTCCGCTGATATCCTTCCTTCCCACTTCATTATATTATTATGCGATGAAATTACCTGCAAGTTCCATCAAGTCAGAAGAGAATTCTACAAAGCTCATCAGCGATGCGAAATAAAACAAAGTAATCAGAAAAGTTTCATGGACAAGCAAGAGAAAATAGATGAAATACATATATTCCAGTATTAAGTAATACTGAGGCCAAATTTCAGAGACTTTAAAATTCTGCTCAAAAATGGAAAAAATCGATTATTTGAAATTTTTTCAAGATAATGAAGTACAAATACAAAATTTTGTTATTTTTAGGGCATAATAAATAAAAATTTTTTTTTGCTCTTTCACTTCGAAAAAATTCGAAATATTCAATTTTTTTCAATTTCAACATGGTTAGGGAACTCCTAAAAAGCAAAAAAAAATCACGAAAAGCTTTTTCTGGTCTCATGTAGTTTACTATGACACGTTAGCATAAAAAAAATAGGAAAGAGAAATTTTTTACTGATTTTTCATGTAAAATTTGAAATTTCTAACTAAAAGGCGTTGGGTAAGAGTTAAGTTATGACCCTAAATTTTTATCACGTTCATTTGACGTGATTTCGCAGTTTTTTTTTTTTTCACTAACCCCCTCTAACTTTCGCGAAAAACCTAAAACTGAAACACCCTAGTATGGTTTACCACCAAAGTATCATCTCATAATGCCACCATGGTAAAGTCTTTCCTAATAAAAATCAAAAACGGCCCACGACCCAAAATCCATCAAACTTGAACCAAAATGTTACTTATGGTCTAAAAACGCCCCTAAAAAAATTTTGACACTTACACCTTCCGGAATTACTGTTCCCGAATTTCAAAATTTCAACACGCGATATTTGTGGAAGGGGTGGGTAAAAAATTTTGAAATTTTCACGGATGATACATCTTACTGAGTATTATGAATGAGAACTTTTTTTTAATCTTCGGTTCGCATTTTCCCAATTTTTTTTATTTTGAAATTTAGCAAACTATAATAAAACCCGCTCGAAAAACCACATTTTTGGGCTGTAAGGGGACGCAACGGAACTGAAAAATCTAAACTCTCAAAAGGCACATCTATGGCTCTTAAGAAATCTTCATAACAAATTTTAACTTCCTACTTCAATTTGGAGGTGAGATAGGGAACGAACAGTCTTTTCTCTAAGTCAAAAAGGGGAAACCCCTCATACCCCCCTCCTAATCGACCTAAGAGGCTGATTTTTGGATATATTGTACAACTTTGGATTATCTATCGATTGGCTCACAAATGTTTGCTTGTAAGCCAATCGATAACAAACAATTCTCAAAATTTCATCTCCCCAGCACCCCCTCTCCCAAATTTGAGTACAACTGAATTTTGACTCGAGCTCATTCCCACTCTAAAATATTAAATCTGCCGCCAATCGAAGCCTACTTCTTAAATTTAATCGATTTCGGTCGGTATCGAACTGAGCAAATAATTTTTAGTTTTGGGCGAAAAAATGAAAAAAAAAAAAAAAAAAATTAACAAAAATTAATATCTGACATGGTCAAAAATGGCCGTAAATATTGTTCTTTTAATATATACTTTCAATTTATTCATGTATTGACTCGAAATTTTACTTTGAGTTGGGATACCTGCCTTATTAATTATGAAAAAGTAGTGAAAAACGTGTTTTTTTTAGTTTTGATTTTTTTTTGAGCATATTGCACTCGATTTCGGAACCTCAAAAAAATATATGTGATAGATGACCACCTCACAAAGATGATAAAAAAATCTCCAGCCATGAGTCCCCCTAAATTAAAAAAAATTTTTTTTGAGAATTTCAACCTGAAAAAAAAATTGGGAAAACGTGAACCGAAAATTAAATTCATAATACTCAGTAAGATGTATAATCGGTGAAAATTTCAAAATTTTTTACCCACCTCTGCGACATTTGAGTGGCGATAATCCTAGAAGGGGTGGATATGGAGGGTTCAACATATTTTTGGAACGTTTTCAGACCATGAGTAACATTTAGGTTCAAGTTTGATCGATTTTGGGTCAGGGCCCATTTTTGACCCTTATTGGGAAAGACTCTTTATCAATGCTTATCACCTTGTTTATGACCTGTCCAAATTTAATTTTTTGCTACTCCTGACCGTAGGTACTTTTTGGATTTAGGGTTTTTGGAAATGCTTTTTTCAACTGTATAAATTTCATGAAACACTTTGCTCGTGATACTGAAGCAGAATACCTGTTTGAAACTTGATCCTTAAAAACGGTTACCATAAGTTCATCGCATATCGTATAATTATTTTTATTACATTCCATACGCAATGTACCAATGAACCTATAATAAGGCTGAGGAAAAAATACAATCAAATTGATGATTTTGATACAACATTAACGTCGGGACACACTTATTACGTATTATTACGATTATTTCCCAACGAAGAAATAAAAACGATAATGTCTTTACGCATTTCAACCACACTTTTCACTCTCGCTACCCCAGCAATTTTCATTTTGGTAAATGAGCCCTCAAGATATGGTCATAAAATATAATATAATTGCGTTGGCAATAAAAAAAAAAAAAAAAAAAAAAAAAAAGGTTATCACATTGGAAGGAAAATATAATATAATTGCGTTGGCAAAAAAAAAAAAAAAAAAAAAAAGAAAAAAGGTTATCACATTGGAAGGAAGCTTACACCAGAGAGAAAGGGAGACACAGAGAGGGCAAGCAAAAAAAATAAATTCCACTTAAATTTACGACCATCCACTAAGCTATATCAAACTATACTCGACACACGCGAATCCTGCAGTTGTGTAGCCGACAACCACGTCCGAGGGAAAAAAAAATCCTCCGAAAAATTGCGTCGACGAGAGAGAAAAAAATTCGATAAAAAATCGCTTAAAAGTTACTTACGCACTGGCCAACGATCCGTAACCTTCTTCAATTTCATACGATTCTTTGTGCCCTTTCCAAAACAACAGCTCCATATAAACTTTATCATTTTTCTTAGCTACCTCGATGAATCTGCGGATGATAAAGGTGACGAATTTTTGTAATTCCTGTAACAACACATAAAGTTCGAACATACAAAGTTTATATGTAGATAAGCCAGGAAAAACCATAAAAAAAAAGGTAGGTATTAGAATTTTAAATATTTATTAAAATTCACTATTACGTAAGTGTGTATATATATATATGTATAGATTTATAGTACGTAGTATTAGTACCCTCTATACCGATGCCTTAGTTTATACTGTGTCGTGTCATCGTCCGATCTCTTATAAATATTTGCCAAGCTAGGACGACGACTGCCACTACCCTACAAGTTTTTTTTTCTTTTCAACACGTTCAAGTCTCGTACTAGAATATCGAAGTAGTTCACACGAAGAAAATTTTTCACTACACAAGAATTCTAAAGATAAAAAACTTATTAGTTGTACGTACGTATAGCTGGGTATTTATATACGATGTGCTTCTAAGAAAGCTATTAAATGTGAGAAATTTACACGACGACTCCCTAAGTAATACCTACCTACCTACCTACCTACTTACCTATCAACCTACGAGTAATTTTAAATAGTTACATAGCTAGATGAAAAACATACAAGAATAAGAGCGGATACGAGAGAGAAAAAAAACTGTAAGTTGAAAGGCAGCGAAAGAAAAGAAACCTTATTTTCTTCAGCTATCTATCGAGTCGTAGAAATTGAATCGTATATAGGTGAAAATTTACACCGGAGGCTGTAATATCGAACAAAAAAATTTTTCATACGCTATCGAATTTGTTTTATACCGATAAAGTGTCCGACAAAGTATACCCTCAGGGACGGATACGGAAATAATGCTATGATTCGTTTGGTGCAATGGTTCCCAAAAATGTTCGCATTGGTAACACTTTCGGGTTTATTTTCGATTTATATTTTCATCGTCAAAGAAAACGAAAATATTACAGAACATCGGCCAAAGGTGGAAGAGGGGGAGAGTGCAAGTAAAAATGAAATCGATTCCATTTTCGGCGATGTCAGAAAATTATTTTTATTTTTATCCTCCACCCCCTCCTCAACTAAAAATCATTTGCTAAGCTCGATACCGACCAAAATCGTTCAAATTTCAGAAATAAGCTTAGATTGACACCGACTTTGATATTCCGGAGTAGGAATGACCTAGGGCTAAAATTCAGTAACGGTCAAATTTGGGAGAGAGGGTGCTGGAGACCCAAAATCGCAAAAATTGATCCTTTTTGAGCCAATCGATAGAAAACCCAAACTTGTATAACATATCCAAAAATTAGCTTCCTCGAACAATTAGGCAGGAAGATGTGAAGTTTTCCCTTTTTTGACCTTGGAAAAGAACTATTTCTTCTCTATTTCCCCTTCAAATTGTACAAGGAAGTTGAAATACGATATGTAGTAGACTTGGTGAGGGCCATAGTTGTACCTTTTAGTGGTTTCAACTTTTCAGACTTATTGCACCCCCCCCCCCTCCATATAGGTCTAAAAATTTGTTTTTGGGGCGAGTTTTCTTAAATTTTGAGTTTGTACCTCGCATAACTCTACCCCAAATTGAGCTGAAAAGTTGAAATTCGGCATGTAGACTTAGCAGGGATCCTAGATGCGCCTTTTGGAGTTTCGACTTTTCAGCCTCGTTGTAAACCTCTTCCTCTGCCCCAAAAATGTAGTTTTGTTTTATCTTTAAAGTTTGCTACTCGCATAATTCCCCTCCGATTTGAGCTAGGAAGTTGTAATTTGGTATGTAGATTCAGTATAGGTGATAGATGTGCCTTCGCTGCGGGTGAAATGGAGCTGGAAAGTCGAGACCGCAAAAGGCACATCTAGGATCCTTACAGCGTACACATAATACCTAATTTCCAGTTGCTAGCTCAGTTTGGAAGGAAATTATGCGAGGTACAAACTCAAAAAAAAGAAAAAACCGCCCAAAAAAACACATATTTGGAGCTGTGAGGGAGTGTAATGAGGCTGAAAAGTCGACAGCCCCAAAAGGCACATCCGTACAGGCCTAATTTCACGTACCTGACCCAATGCGGAGGGGAGTTATGCGAGGAAGAAACTCAAAAAACGCAAAAAATGAGAAAACCTGGCCAATAAACCACATCAGAAAAATCGGCCAAAAAACCAGATGTTAGAGCGGGGGGAGGGGGAGAGAGAGAGTTGAAATCTGGCTGAAAAGTCGAGACTCCAAAAGGTACATCTAGGGCCGCAACCAAATGTACATGGGTTTGTTTTTTCAAAAAAGATAAAATAATTAATTACTTTGATTCCTTTGGTGTTCAACCACCCAGTGAATTAATTAGATATTTTTCTACAGAGAATCAAGTATAT